>CM035352.1:746174-864384 GCA_020137815.1 Hormiphora californensis
TGTAAAGTTCTCTAAGGGGAGTTATTCTAAGGATGTAAAGTTCTCTAAGGGGAGTTATTCTAAGGATGTAAAGTTCCCTAAGGGGAGTTATTCTAAGGATGTAAAGTTCTCTAAGGGGAGTTATTCTAAGGATGTAAAGTTCTCTAAGAGGAGTTATTCTAAGGATGTAAAGTTCTCTAAGGGGAGTTATTCTAAGGATGTAAAGTTCCCTAAGGGGAGTTATTCTAAGGATGTAAAGTTCTCGAAGGGGAGTTATTCTAAGGATGTAAAGTTCTCTAAGGGGAGTTATTCTAAGGATGTAAAGTTCTCTAAGGGGAGTTATTCTAAGGATGTAAAGTTCTCTAAGGGGAGTTATTCTAAGGATGTAAAGTTCTCTAAGGAGAGTTATTCTAAGGATGTAAAGTTCTCTAAGGGGAGTTATTCTAAGGATGTAAAGTTCTCTAAGGGGAGTTATTCTAAGGATGTAAAGTTCTCTAAGGGGAGTTATTCTAAGGATGTCAAGTTCTCTAAGGGGAGTTATTCTAAGGATGTAAAGTTCTCTAAGGGGAGTTATTCTAAGGATGTAAAGTTCTCTAAGGGGAGTTATTCTAAGGATGTAAAGTTCTCTAAGGGGAGTTATTCTAAGGATGTAAAGTTCTCTAAGGGGAGTTATTCTAAGGATGTAAAGTTCTCTAAGGGGAGTTATTCTAAGGATGTAAAGTTCTCTAAGGGGAGTTATTCTAAGGATGTAAAGTTCTCTAAGGGGAGTTATTCTAAGGATGTAAAGTTCTCTAAGGGGAGTTATTCTAAGGATGTAAAGTTCTCTAAGGGGAGTTATTCTAAGGAAGTTCTCTTCTTTGAGTTTGGGGTCACAGTAATGAATTGTAAAAGTAGGAAATCTAAAATCTTTCGAATGGAGATCATTTCGAATAGTACGAATTATGCTAGCTACTCATTGTACATTATCAGTTGTGTGAAATGTCGTGACGAAAGTAGTGGGCACTCCTATTTCCTACCTTCATGCCCCTAGTCATTATACAGAAAAGCTATATAAATTGCTATGAAGCATCAAATCCTCTATGCCTTATTTCTGATTATTGATTTTCACCATCTTCCATCAGACGGTCAGATATGGTCTACCCTACGAACCAACCACACTGGCATATGACCCTGTGCAGCGGGTTCTGGCAGTTGGCTCCAAGACTGGTGACATCAGAATATTTGGAAGGCCTGGTGCGGAGACCTACATGTGTCAAGATGAGAGGAGGGCGATCAAACAGCTATTCTTCTCTGTTAATGAGGTTAACAAATAGTAGTGGTTATATCTAGGGGAGCTTTAATTGAAGATATTGATTATTTTGATTCGTGTGATATTGTCTAACACCTTTATCAGGGTGTGAACTGCATGTCGTGTTTGCTAGTCGCGAGCGCGCTCGCGAGACAAGCAAACACGTCAAGGTTCATTAACAAGCATGCTGCTCAGTCATTTTAGATTTAATACACAATGTAAGGATACCATGTAATAGGTGAGACTCTTGCCGTCACCCTCGTTCAAGTCCCGTGAAAAACGGAGCAGTACACGCAAACCGATGCCCATTTTCCTCGCGTGACCCCGATTCAGCAGTTTGAGATACCAACTCTTTAGGGGGCCATATCTCAGGAACCAGACAAGATAGGAAAAATCGCCGTCTAACGAGGCGTACAGTTTTTAATCTAGTTTACCACTGTACCGGCCGTTTCACTCTCCGACCTAAAACAAAAATCGCAACCCCACAAAACTTCAAAATAATGAAATTCGCATCTCGCATGTCGTGTTGCATGTCGTGTTGCATGTCGTGTCATGTTATTGACGCGCTCGCGTTCAACTCTCACACAGCAGCTGCAGAACATGGCGGGAAACATCGAGGAGTAGAGAGAGGGTCGGTGCCGAATCAAATATTTCTTGATCTTGATCTACTCCATCTCTCAGCTATCCTACCCCTCATCAACTCGATCTCTCAGCTACCCTACCCCTCATCTACTCCATCTTTCAGCTACCCTACCCCTCATCTACTCCATCTTTCAGCTACCCAACCCCTTATCTAGTCCATCTCTCAGCTACCCTACTCCTCATCTACTCCATCTCTCAGCTTCCCTATTAGGGAAGCATAGAGATGGAAACGATTAGAGGTAGGGAATCCCTATCCATAATCGTTTCCATCTCTATGCTTCCCTAGCCCTCATCAACTCCATCTTTCAGCTACCCTACCCCTAATCTAGTCCATCTCTTCGCTACCCTACTCCTCATCTACTCCATCTCTCAGCTACCCTTCCTCCCATTTACTCCATCCCTCAGCTTCCCTACCTCCCATTTACTCCATCTCTCAGCTTCCCTACCTCCCATTTACTCCATCTCTCAGCTACCCTACCTCCCATTTACTTCATCTCTCAGCTTCCCTACCTCCCATTTACTCCATCTCTCAGCTTCCCTACCTCCCATTTACTCCATCTCTCAGCTACCCTACCTCCCATTTACTTCATCTCTCAGCTTCCCTACCTCCCATTTACTCCATCTCTCAGCTACCCTACCTCCCATTTACTCCATCTCTCAGCTTCCCTACCTCCCATTTACTCCATCTCTCAGCTACCCTACCTCCCATTTACTCCATCTCTCAGCTTCCCTACCTCCCATTTACTCCATCTCTCAGCTACCCTACCTCCAATTTACTCCATCTCTTAGCTACCCTACCTCCCATTTACTCCATCTCTCAGCTTACTTACCTCCCATTTACTCAATCTCTCAGCTTCCCTACCTCCCATTTACTCCATCCCTCAGCTTCCCTACCTGCCATTTACTCCATCTCTCAGCTACCCTAGCTCCCATTTACTTCATCTCTCAGCTTCCCTACCTCCCATTTACTCCATCTCTCAGCTTCCTTACCTCCCATTTACTCCATCTCTCATTTATCCTAACATTCCTACCCCTGAGAGATGGAGTAAATGGGAGGTAGGGAAGCTGAGAGATGGAGTAAATGGGAGGTAGGAAAGCTGAGAGATGGAGTAAATGGGTGGTAGGGTAGCTGAGAGATGGAGTAAATGGCAGGTAGGGAAGCTGAGGGATGGAGTAAATGGGAGGTAGGGAAGCTGAGAGATTGAGTAAATGGGAGGTAAGTAAGCTGAGAAATGGAGTAAATGGGAGGTAGGGTAGCTGAGAGATGGAGTAAATGGAAGGTAGGGTAGCTGAGAGATGGAGTAAATGGGAGGTAGGGAAGCTGAGAGATGGAGTAAATGGGAGGTAGGGTAGCTGAGAGATGGAGTAAATGGGAGGTAGGGAAGCTGAGAGATGGAGTAAATGGAAGGTAAGGTAGCTGAGAGATGGAGTAAATGGGAGGTAGGGAAGCTGAGAGATGGAGTAAATGGGAGGTAGGGTAGCTGAGAGATGGAGTAAATGGGAGGTAGGGAAGCTGAGAGATGGAGTAAATGGGAGGTAGGGTAGCTGAGAGATGGAGTAAATGAGAGGTAGGGAAGCTGAGAAATGGAGTAAATGGGAGGTAGGGTAGCTGAGAGATGGAGTAAATGGGAGGTAGGGAAGCTGAGAGATGGATCAAATGGGAGGTAGGGTAGCTGAGGGATGGAGTAAATGGGAGGTAGGGAAGCTGAGAGATGGAGTAAATGGGAGGTAGGTAAGCTGAGAGATGGAGTAAATGGGAGGTAGGGTATCTGAGAGATGGAGTAAATGGCAGGTAGGGAAGCTGAGATATGGAGTAAATCGGAGGTAGGTAAGCTGAGAGATGGAGTAAATGGGAGGTAGGGAAGCTGAGAGATGGAGTAAATGGGAGGTAGGGTAGCTGAGAGATGGAGTAAATGGGAGGTAGGGTAGCTGAGAGATGGACTAGATAAGGGGTTGGGTAGCTGAAAGATGGAGTAGATGAGGGGTAGGGTAGCTGAAAGATGGAGTAGATGAGGGGTAGGGTAGCTGAGAGATCGAGTTGATGAGGGGTTGGATAGCTGAGAGATGGAGTAGATCAAGATCAAGAAATATTTGATTCGGCACCGACCCTCTCTCTACTCCTCGATGTTTCCCGCCATGTTCTGCAGCTGCTGTGTGAGAGTTGAACGCGAGCGCGTCAATAACATGACACGACATGCAACACGACATGCAACACGACATGCGAGATGCGAATTTCATTATTTTGAAGTTTTGTGGGGTTGCGATTTTTGTTTTAGGTCGGAGAGTGAAACGGCCGGTACAGTGGTAAACTAGATTAAAAACTGTACGCCTCGTTAGACGGCGATTTTTCCTATCTTGTCTGGTTCCTGAGATATGGCCCCCTAAAGAGTTGGTATCTCAAACTGCTGAATCGGGGTCACGCGAGGAAAATGGGCATCAGTTTGCGTGTACTGCTCCGTTTTTCACGGGACTTGAACGAGGGTGACGGCAAGAGTCTCACCTATTACATGGTATCCTTACATTGTGTATTAAATCTAAAATGACTGAGCAGCATGCTTGTTAATGAACCTTGACGTGTTTGCTTGTCTCGCGAGTGCGCTCGCGACTAGCAAACACGACATGCAGTTCACACCCTGTTTATTTGCCAGGGGGCTCTCCTGAGTATCACATCTGACGATTGTCTGCACCTCTGGAATCTCCGGCAGCGAACACCGAAAGTTGTGCAGAGTCTCCTCTTTAAGCGAGAGAGGTATAATTAGGGGGGTTCATTGTGTGTCATGTAGTATTCCTAATGTGTGTGTGCTCGTCCCCCAACGATCCACAGAGTACCGGGTGTGTGTCACTTTTCTCCGTGATAGTTGGGGCGCGCGGCGACACAGTTGTTAGGGCAGTGGCGCGATGACTCCTCGTGGGACCTGATTACGAAATAAGATGGAGCTGTGTGTGTGTGACAGAGTGAGAGGGACGAGATGGCACCGGGCTTTCAGAGTGGACAGTCTTATATGAGACAAGTAGAGAACTACCAGATATCTTTCAAAGCACCTTCCCGCTCAACGATATTTCTCTCATTCAGTTTGTGTGTGTGCAAGTTGCCAATGTTTTCAAAGTGGATCTATATCGGGACAGAGAAAGGGAACCTGTACGTTGTGAACCTGGAGACTCTAGTTTTATCTGGATACCAGGTCATGTGGAACCAGACCATTCCGAAATCTCAGATTAGCACACCCTGGTCCAGTTACAGTTATAGAGGAACACCCCATTGATTCCTCTAAAATACTTCTAGGTGAGAAGAACTCTTTATAATACACCCTCTGTAGAATAGCTGGTGATTCCCCTTATCCCGCATTTTCAATCAGGTTACGAGAATGGTCGTCTGGTTGTGTGGGACTTGAAGAATAGAGAAGTAATTAAGAGCTACACTACAGACAGACCCCTTTCTTGTGCATTCTGGATGAGCGATGTGAAACAGTTCATTACAGGTAGGAGTGTGTTGGGGTAGTAGGGATGTGTTGGGGTAGGGATATTGGGGTAGGGGTGTTGGGTAGGGATGTGAAATAGGGGTGTTCGGGAAGGGATGTGAAATAGGGGTGCAGGTGTTGGGGTAGAAGGGATGTTGGAGAAGTAGCCTCTTTACGAACCCCTCCCCAACCCTCTCACCCCCAGGTCACATCGAGGGATCCCTGGCTGTTTGGAACCACACCACCAGTCCAGGAGAGTCCTCCCCCACCAAGCTCTTCAAACCACACGAGTTTCACGAAGCCTCCCCTACCGCCCAATCATGCGGGCTAATCAACAAGGTCCAATGGCTCAGCACCAAGACGGACCCCTTTCTAATATTCTCAGGGGGTGTTCCTGGACCTCAATCCTCCCACCATATCACCGTCTTCCATGGTCCGGAGAAGAGAGGTGTTTAAACTGGAACGGCCCGTTATTGATTTCATCGTGGTGTGTGCTAGCCCCTATGCTAGGGACATTCAGGATCCCAGTGCAGTGATTATCCTGCTACCAGATAATATCATGTCAATTGATCTGACATTGCCGGAGTTTACACTACATCCCCACTCCTTACGGTATGAAAAACTACACTAGCCAAGATATATTACTCATACTATTCATTGTCGCCAGGTATAAAAACTACTAGCCAGGAGTCCTGGCCCAGGACCCTATATATTACTCATATTATTCATTGTCGCCAGCTCTTATTATTATCCTGCTGATTCACATGCCCAATTACTAATTGATACATTTCAGGTGTAACTCTTGGCTCCGCTCCAGTCACCTACCTTGGTCTCTATGAGAACTGCTCTACTTCCCTAATTAACGACCTCCGAATTTGCCAGGATGTCATGCCCATGAAGTGAGTCAAACTAATATCACTTTGACAACAAATTAAACAAGTAGTTTTATCAAACAATTGTTTCACTACCAGCGGTAAATCATCAGTGGAATAAAATCTGGATCGACTACTCACATTAATATCACTTTGATAATAATGATATTCTTTTTTCATAAACTAAAATTGACTACTGACTAATTTGTAGGGACTGGCCAATAGATGGCGGTGATTGGGGTAGGACAGTTGAAAACAATAGCGATTTGAGTATAACTGGACATGCTGATGGTTCCTTGCAGTTCTGGGATGTTTCTGGTAAGATATTTGGTTTCTGATATTATGACCTAGAGTGCCCTGAGTGTTACCAATGCTCAGGGCTCATGCTCTGCCGCTGTTCTCGCGTAGTGCTTTCTTTTGAAACTGGGTCAGGCCAATTCTCTGACAACACAACTACAGGTGTAACGATGCAGCATCTCTACACAATGAGGACTGCAAGGTTTTTTGATGGCACCCTGATAATCCCGGAAACTGAGGAGAGTCTGGTGTCTGTCACCCATATCTCATTGTGCATACCGGGCAGGACCATGGTTGTGGCTTACTCTTCATCACAAATCTTGATATTCAACTGGGGAACTTCTGAGGTGGGTGTTGATTCAAGCTTCTCACGGCTCTATCACTTCTGTGCTGCTGTTTCTACCACCCCCTTCCCTAGTTTTATATTACACCACCTCTCCACAGATATCAGGAGTGCTGCCAGTGGTTCCAGTTCTATTATCTCAACCTGATTTTACAACTTATGACTTTGATTCCATGGAAGAGGGGGAGGGGAATTCTCCTACAGATAGCCCTAAAACACCTGGTAAGAAATATACACGGTTGAAAAATATAGAGGGTTTGCACAAAACAAAACCTTTAAAAAAACCTTTCTAAATCGATTCAAGTTACACACACGACCAGTTTCAAGTTGGAAGGGAGATCAAGCTAACAACAGATCATTGTTTCAGGTCTCCAAACAAGCACACCGGACTCTATCTTATCAGAAGAACAGAAGAAAGCATCTCACTTGTTGAGCAAGTTTGGTATTGAAGTACCCAATACACCTACTGAAAGTGCCGACGGGAAAGCTGAACCTCTGTTACCTGTAACCACTAAAGAGGTCCGACAGGGTGCCTCGTTCCAGGTAACCCTGGTAGTTCAATGCACCTCTACAAGCTCCGACCCTCCGGGCCAGATAACCTGTGTTGACCTCTCAACCGGTTGGGGGCTGGTGGCCTTTGGTAACACCTTGGGGGTGGTGATCGTGGATTATATCCAGAAGTCAGTACTGTGGTCGTACAGCAACCTAGAGTTGGTTAGTGTGTGTAATCCAGCTGTCAAGACGCCACTGAGCTGCAAGAACAGTAATAGCAAGAGTAAAAAGTTGAAGATTGTCAAGTTGAGTTCATTTAATTCCAGTGCTGATGAGGAGGGCTCCAGGAATAGGAAGGGGATGCAGAGGGGCAAGATGTTGAGCATCATCAGGAGGGACAAAATGGGATCAGGGGAGACAACCCCCAGTAATCTTAACTGTCACAAGAAGGCAAAGAAGCAGGGCAGTGGAGGGAGTATTGATTCACCCAACTCCCCCAACTCTGTAACCAGTGAGTCTGAGTTGTTAGCCCACGAGTCTGGGTTCTTGGAAAACTTCCTGGTACAAAGATTGTGTTTTGTGGAGAGCTATACTGATAAAGATATATCCAGCAACCTGACAGCCCCAAGACGCAACCCCATCCTGTGGATTGGCAGCTATAACGGAGTGCTCCTCTCACAGACCATCAACATTCCCCCAGGTGATCACCGGAAGAAGATTCCTTGCCAGGTGGGACTGGGAGGGAGCCCTGTACTCCTCAAATCACCCATCATTGGAATCAGTGCACTCGATAATGAGGGCTCCCCAGTAGCTGCCCCTGCGGGTTCCTGGACCGATAAGCGGAAGAAAAGCAAAACAAAGAGGAAGGGAGACGAGAGTGAAACTGATCTACAAAGTAATGATTACCTTGTCATCGCTGCAGAGAAGAGTATACTTGTCCTAAAGCTGCCCTCCCAAAACAGCTACGCAAGACAGAAAGTATTCGATAACACGTACTATCTGAAGAGCCAGGTGCTGTGGGTGGATGGCTGGGGTGCCTGTATAGTGTGTGTCACTATCATGGGATCACTCTCTTTCTACTCACTTCCCCAACTCAAACCTCTCATGAATGTTAGTTGGTTTGACGCTAAAGATAGTCGCCCACTGAGGACCTTTGCATCCACAGCTCGGGGACATTGTTTCTACCTGTGTAGTCCCTCAGAGATGCAGGGACTCTCTCTAGTGAACAAGAACCACCTCCTTCTCCCTGAGTCGCTAGCCATGTTATTCACGGTCAGGGAGGCCCCAGAGCCACCTCGTCGAGGATTCCTCTCCATCCTCCTCCGGAACACCTCACTAGATCGGTGTGAGCTATTCGGTCCTAACAGTGGCCCTGCATCACCTGGTCTGGCTGAGAAGCTGATTAAACGATATGATATGAACTACAATAGAGTGAAGGAGGCACTGGTGGAGAGAGAAGAGAGACTTAGTGAGATCAGCCAGAAAGCTGAGATGCTGAATATGGAGGCCGAGAGCTTTGCCTCCGCTTCACATCTCCTTCATCTTAAAGCCAAAGAACAGAATAAATGGTTTTAGTTCTATAATAGAGACACAACGCTGAGTGTGAGATTTAATTGTTCCTCTCAATTTGTCACCATTTCGTTTACTGGTGTCGTTTCAATTTCACAATCAATTAATTATGCATCTATATATTTCTTTAATTTGTGTGTGAGTGATGTATCATTATTTCATTAACTTGTGTAAACCTGCATCTATGTTACTACGGAGAGCTAGAGAGAGGGTCGAGCAAGGCAAGTTACAGTGTCTGAGTGAGAAAGGCCAATCGAGAAATCTAAAAAGAAAGCGTAAGAGGTCATATTAATTAGTAATTGTAAAGAGATGTCTATAATTATATTTATAACGTGAGACAGAGAAACCCAGAGTCACATCCTTGTGTTAGTAACACTGTTAGTAACACAGATCTATAGGCAAATCATGACTAACTCTTGGCAATATGAGTGATGACAAGAAATTAAAGCAATTAGTCTAAGACTAGGAGTGCGACTGGCAAGCGTGTGTTGTGTTGTTGATTGTTTATTGCTTACTGTATCATACCTATTATTTTCAAATTCCCCTTTATTTCAATTGGAAAGAACGTGTATAAATTATCCGTACAGAAATAAATTCATTCTCTAACAAATACGATGTGGATACTGTAACACGCGAAATTTTCATGCTTTAACACCCGCGCCGCATTAGAGTCAAATGCTAGTGCCGCGCACGAAAAAATTTCAGCTGAATTCAGGCCTGAATTCAGCTGCAATTTTTTAAACCGCAGCTGCAGTTTTTAAATTTGCTAATTTTTTCTGACTTTTGAGTTGCGCTTCGGGGCACTAAGAGAAGGGTTGTCCGAGTCAGTGTGGAAGATGTAGATTTTCGAGATAAGTGAGCAGAGAGAGGGAGAATGAGAGTATGAAGGTGTGTGGGTAATTTATTATAATTTTTATTATGTTTTCGTTCGCTTTTAGTTTTTTTTGTCTTTTGAGTTCCGAGTTCCGAGTTTTGAAAAACTTTAATCTAAGTGCTATTTTTCAGTTCAAGTTTTTGAGTTTGCTCCTTAAAAACACACACAAGCGGACAATAAATGTATATTTGTATTTGTACTAGAGTACCCGTTTGCTGGGAACCCGTGACACTGACCTGGTAAATGGTAATTTATCCTCATATAACCGGTGACATTTGTGTTTGATTTTTAAAAGATAATTTGTTTGTTCCTCATCCTGAGTCTCATAGTAGGAGCGGTTAGATCAGCACGTACAGAAAGTCGCGCGACGCGCGCCACCCTAATAGTAATCTCAGGTTACTCTCACGGCTTCATTTCGCATCCAATCCAAAAGTGACCTTCATAAAACCTGTAGATCTCCTCAAGGAGAAGCGAAAACTTGAGGGACATTTCTTGATTGGATGCGACCTCGAGGAGCTATGACAATGCGCAAAAATTGACATGTTCCTTGTCTGTCAGCTCTCACACCGGGCCGAAGGCCCGGTGCGAGCTTACGCGAGCCCGAAGGGCGAGCGTAAGCGAGGCGCTCAAGTGCCGATAGACAGACTGCGTAGCATGGCAACGCAAAAAGGGGTGGCACGCGACTTTAACCACGTGGTGATATAACCGCTCCTACACATTGGGTTTTTGAAAAAACGGCCATTACAATTTTGGCGAGGCGGGTAAATCATTTACTGTAACGCGCGAATTTTCCCAAAAAAGCGCTGCTTTTTTACGCCGCGCGTGGAACCTAAAATTACGCGCGCAGTGTAAAATTTTAAAATTCATTGAAAATTTCCTCTCGTTTTATGTCGCCAAAAAAAAGTCGACGAAAAATTCCAAATTCGTGAATTATAAGAACTCCGGTCAGTTCTCATCTTGCCAATCCGTTTTCCGGGAACCCCTGGCCAAAGGACATTAAAATTCACATACCGACCAAGTTTCATATCGATTGGATAAGATTTTGGGTGGCTACGGTGAAAAATATCGTATTTTTGGCATTTTTAACTTTCCCGACGCGATTTACGACCCTTAAACATTGAGTTACGGGAAATCGCTATCAAGTAAAATGAAGTTCAAACGATTCTCTTTCCCCACTATTGCGTTAGTTTTTTGATTTAGAGCCGTTTTCAGGGCCTTAGAAGCGTTTGAAAAATGTAAGTCTTTTTGTCGCAATGACGTCACCCCGTGACGTCACTGTTGTAAAGATCGGATCAAAAATCTGAGCCCGTACTTACACCCGCCTTGGTCCAAAGTACCAGTGTACAAATTTTCAGGGGTCTAGCTCAAAAACTGTAGGAGGAGTAGGGAGAAAACAATTATCGGACTAACATTTTGGAAATTATTATATGGATTTGTAATTGTAATTCAACACAAAAGGATCAACTTCCTCATTCATTTCTTCATAATCGGGTTAAACATTGTTTTGGCTTCAAGAAATTGAACCAGACAAGTTTTTTATGCAATGCCAGGTTAAAGTTTATACTAATACATATCTGTTTTTAAAAGGGAAACCGGAAAGCGCGTACTTTTGCTATCAAAAAAGACTGAAAATGAATTGAATGTGAAATAAATTAAATACATTGAACAAGTCTTTTGAATATATGCTCTTTGTTGAAGCCTAAAGGCCAACATATATATGTTCAGTTGCTGCTATCTTCTAGACAATGCCTATTAAATAATTATGAATGAAGTCAGCCAATGCTGCTGCGAGAAGTATAGTGCAGTGTACCTAATTCATAATTGCATTAGGCCAGGGTGAATTCCAAGGCTTCCGTTTTTACACACAACCATACTTTGCCCGTTTTCTTTTGTTTGTCAATTCTCTTCAATAAACATATGTCTCCAATATATACCCAAATACCTATATTTTAGCACGTGATGGGTTGCTGTGAATTTATTATGAAGGCCATCCTGGTCATAATCAACTCCATCGTGATCCTGAGTGGTCTGGCCCTCCTCGTCTCTGGAGGTGTCTACCTGTCCAAGGCCCATGAGTACTTTGATGTTGAGGAGCTGGCTCAGTACAGCTCTGATATCAAACCCATTGCCATCCCTCTCATGGTGATTGGTGGAATCCTCCTGGTGGTCGGTCTAGTGGGATGTTGTGGGGCGATCAGTGGGAAGCATGGCCTCCTGAATGTCTACATCATAGTGGTTATCATCACTGTTGTCGTTGAGGTGGCTGTCTGTGTCTACTGTAAGTATTATTAGGATCAGCCTAGTATGCTGTTAAATAAACATATCGGGGTATAGTCTAATAATAGTGGTCATGTCCAATAATATTTGTCATGACAACATTGATTCAATAATAGTTTTCATGTGTTAATTCATTGACTCAACAATAACTCAGGTGTTGTGAAGAAGGATTCCATCCTTGAGGCTAGTGTTGAGGGAGGGGAGTACCTTGTCAATAACGTCAACCATGGTAATGCAACTGATAATGATATCACTGCTATCAACTCCATCCAATACCTTCTCAGCTGCTGTGGGTGAGTATAATATACCGAGTGGTGTAATGTGGTGTTTAAATCTTGTCACTTGTGTGGGGCTCTGTGCGGGTCAGTGTAAACCTTGTGTGGGGCTCTGTGCGGGTCAGTGTAAACCTTGTGTGGGGCTCTGTGAGGGTTCGGTAGATCACCGTGTTGTACATATGTCCCCCTAACGTAGTTGCCGATATAATGATAACGTGGAACGCAGTACGATGTCTAATAGTTACATAGTACTACTGCCTATCTTGTTACCTATTGTGTAATCTAACAGTCACGTGTTTTAGAACCACGGGTGAAGAGTCATACACTGGAGGAAGCTTCCCTAAGAGTTGTTGCGATGGCTACACTTACGAAGATGACACTTCTTCCAAGGTAAGAAACCTGGAACCCTTCATATTTTTCCTACTGTCCTAATACTCCCAACCATCTCTAACCCAATCTTCCCTAGCTGGACCTTGTCCTAATACTCCCATCCATCTCTAACCCAATCTCCCCCAGCTGGACCTTGTCCTAATACTCCCATCCATCTCTAACCCAATCTCCCCCTAGCTGGACCTTGTCCTAATACTCCCATCCATCTCTAACCCAATCTCCCCCTAGCTGGACCTTGTCCTAATACTCCCATCCATCTCTAACCCAATCTCCCTCAGCTGGACCTTGTCCTAATACTCCCATCCATCTCTAACCCAATCTCCCCCAGCTGGACCTTGTCCTAATACTCCCAACCATCTCTAACCCAATCTCCCTCAGCTGGACCTTGTCGCTACTTGTGGGACTGACGGCACGGTCTACGAACAAGGATGCACTGATGCCTTCACTCAGAACTTCAACAACGTTGGCTTGGCAATTGGAGTCTTGATCGGAATTATCATTGTGTTTGAGCTGTTCTGTGTCATTGCCGCCTGTGTCAGCAAGAAACATGATATGGTCGCTTAAAGAGTCGCCCTCCTCAAGAAGAGGGTGTTTTAGAGGCGCTGGATAACCGCAGAATACTGCTCTCTGGTGTTTTGTAATACCTCTCAAGTGCTTTTAGATTATGACCAAGAAAAGTAGTGACAAAGACACTTCATGTTTTATTGTTTAATCATTAGATAACCAAAAATTATTTTTGTAGCATCCATTATTCACCGAAAGGACTTTTATTTTTCCACCTATCCAACCCTATTTTATTAACTTAATCATGTTTTATTTCTAGAAATTGATTTACTTATTTAAAGATCTGTGTTTACATTTGTCTGACCACTAAACCCCTGATTACAACTGACCCGACACGTTGTCTAGGTGTAACATTGTAACACTGTAATGTATGGAGAGGAATACGGTCATGCCCGCCCCACCTCTCTAACTATTAGCTCTAACACAGGTATACATTGTAGAATGTTCTAGATCTTTCTATCTTTTTCCCCACTCTCAATCTCCCTTCCTTTTTTTCTTAATCAGGCTCTCGCGTGCAGCCCCACCGTAAACGAACTATAACCCCCCCCCCCCCAGATCATGTAATACAGCAGCAAAAACGAAGGCTCGAGAACTGTAGAAAGGTGAGCTAATTTTCACCTATTATTACACCTTATTATTGCATGTTCTACAGACTGTGATATATCCACAACAGTAACTGTAAAGTACGATGTGGTAGCTAAAGCTAGTGAAATATCTCCGTGTTGTGTGGGGAACTGTGAAATGTTACTATTTTCCTGCATTGTCCTATGCGATGTTGCTAGAATATGTGACTATGTGCAGCGGGGTAACACCTGGTGCAGAAGAACTCTCTCTCTCTCACGTTGCTATGTGAGTTGTGACAACACTGTTAGATCACTCTGTGACGTCACTGTGTATGTGAGATCACCCGCTGTGTAGTGGGTACTGGTAACGAAGTTACCCCATGCCTTGCTGGCCCTACAAAGGTCGTTAGTTCCAAGTGCGGGTACTGGTTCTGTGTACTGTATTGAAGCAGAGTTCTAGTAGAACTAGAATGTGGGTAGAATGATGTAGCATCTCTATTATAATTTGGAGATGAACGTCGTGATGGCCGTTCGTTCAGTGCGTTTCTACGCGACAGTGCTCCTTCATAAAACACTTCATATGACCAAAGCTGTATAAGCTGTCATTCACACTTTGGAACTTCCAGTGGAAGTTTGTTAATATTTTCGAATGACTTTTAACATGTCAGTCCCCATAGTCCCCAATTCAGTTGCCATGGCAACCGTTTTATAGACGTTGAAAGGGGCAAAAAGAACCACCCGGCGAAGCCGGGTGGGTTATCGAAAAGCCCTTACTTGAGGCGCACCCAATGGGTGCGCTAGTCTATATTATAATTTGGAGATGAACGACGTGGTGGTCGTTCGTTCAGCGGTATCTAAGCGACAAGCTGCTCCTTCATAAAATACTTTATAGGCACAAAGCTGTAAAGCTGTTACTCACAGTTTTGGAACTTCCAGTGGAAGTTGATTAATATTTTCGAATGCCTTTTAACATGCCAGTCCCCATAGTTACCAATTCAGTTGCCATGGCAACTGTGTTGAAAGGGGCGAAAAGAACCACCAGGCGAAGCCGGGTGGGTTATCAAAATGCCCTTACTTGAGTGCACCCAATGGGTGCGCTAGTTTATTATACCAGAGAAGCCTCTCAGAGAACGTACATATATATCCCTGTGTATGATACACGTGTAAAATGTGCCAATACCATGTCTCTCTCATTAGGCACTTGAAGATGCGGAGAAGATGTCGAATATTTTGGATTTAGAGATATCGGAACTGCAGATAAAACTTCAAGAAAGCCAGGACAACATCACTACTACTGAAAGGGATAGGGCTGCCCTGGTAAGCTGTTAGTAGATATTATCTACCCAGGCCATCCCATATACCATGCCATATATACAGGTTAATTGTTAAATCGCAGAAGGATCTCTTTCCTTTGTTTCCTGTGTGTTTGTGTGTCTGCTGTATATTCACACTCAGGAGCTGTTACAGCTGTGTAGATGCTGTAAATTGCACTCGTTTCCTTTCTCTCTCAAACAAAGCTTGTACAGAGAGGGGTACTGGGATAGTAGCTGTAGGTTGCTCAACCCTCTCTTTCTCTCGCCCTGAATAATACAAGCTGTGTAAACTGTCATCAGTTCAGGCAGTGGAAGGAATGTTGGAATTTGGGAGAGAAGGGAAAGTGTGATTGAGAAAAAGTAACTCCAGATGTAGCCACTCTTTATCCTAACCAGGTGTAACCAGTGAAACTAAATGTTGAAACCCATCTTCACAGGACAGGGAGATAGAGAAACAACACAAGGAGAAGGAAGCGGGTAAACTGTTGCTAGACGACATGGCAAGGGAGAAACGGAACTCAGGTATGAGACCAATTCATTTCATTTTCCAATTGATGTAATTATCTAATTGATTTCAGATGATTAGAGTTCCTTGCTTCCCGTATTTTCTCTATCTATCAAGGTAACTTTAATGAAAACTTTTTGATTATATTTCTTCTCAGGGGGATCAAGTCACAGCTACTTCGATTTTGTCTGTTGTAAGCTATACTCCTATAGAATGTACCCCCTATATGCTGTGTCTTGTCTTGATTCTTCGTGTTCTTCAATTACTCTCTGTCAACAATCAATGTACCTTGTGTCACGTGATGCCCATATATGGTGTGTTCTTCAAGACTCACAATCAGTGTACCTTGTCTCCCCTGCATGTGCCATAGCTCTGCCAATAATGAACCTTCTTCTTGCTAGCCAATAGTTTTCATGCAATCTAGTTCTACATCTCATTTTGTGTCTTCATGACATATTTATTAGTGTTTTCTAATGCCCCCTCTCTGATACCCCCTCTCTCTCTAATACCCCCTCCTTCTCACAGCGCCAGAGCTAGAGGATGAATTGAGGACTATAAACCTGTCAGACCAATGGGCCTGTCCAACATGCAGTGCCCCCAACCCTCTCACTCAGAGACTCTGTCAACAGTGTGGGCACGCTCTGGCTAACATTGAATCATGTGTACTTCTAGCAGACTGAGAGGTAGAACTGCTGCTACACTGGTGTGTAGATAATGACAACTGAACTGCCACAGTACTATTGAACTATTGGAGCATGTCCCTAGCATGTCATGGATTGTACAGGGTGTTCATTTTGGATCTTTACAAGCGTCGGTCTTCACCCAGAAAAAGTTGACAAGATTAGGTTATGAAACTTCATACTTGGACTATTCTATACCCTCATTCAAGGTTCCTGGGGGTTTTGGAGCTCTAGCACCCCGGGAAGTGTGTTTTTGGCATCAAAACTACCAGAAGGTATTTTTTGCTGATGCTGAGACTTTGCTAAAATGTTTTTTGGGTATTTTCTATGTCAACCTTAAAGTCTCATGGAAATTGGATGTGTTTTTCGGACTCAAAATTTCGAAAAAAGTGGCTGGAAAGGCTCGAAAACGGCTCATAAACGGCAAAAATTGATTCTTTCCAGTCACTTTTTACGAAATTTTGGGTCCGAAAAACACATCCAATCTCCATGAAACTTTAGGATTGACATAGAAAATACCCAAAAAACATTTTAGCAAAGTCTCAGCACCAGTAAAAAATTGCTTCTGGTAGTTTTGATGCCAAAAACACACTTCCCGGGGTGCTAGATCTCCAAAACCCCCAGGAACCTTGAATGAGGGTATAGAATAGTCCAAGTATGAAGTTTCATAACCTAATCTTGTCAACTTTTTTCTGGGTGAAGCCCGACGCTTGTAAAGATCCAAAATGAACACCGTGTATACTAAACAGAGATTCCATGATCAAAGTGAACTCAAACTATTTTCTTATTTAATTTCGTTGAATATCTCTTGAATATCAATATTGTTGAAGTTAAACTTTACAGCCAGTTTTTACTAAACCACTACTAAACCAGTATTCGTTTTCTCAGACTCGGACAACCCCCACTCTTCTCTATGCCATCACTAATGCCATCACTAATACCATAAGTGTTCGCTCCCAAGTTTTCCTACTCCCTCCCCACAGCTACGACCCCCAAGTATCACTATTCTCTTATTTATCTCTCTCCCTCACCTGTGTTTGTAGACTAGATGGGTGATGAGGGGAAGTTATGTTACTTTGAGTCCCACCTGAAGTATCAGATAATAACACGAGAAGTAACACTACAGAGGAAAAGCAAGAAGTCTGCCTGGGGAATCAATGTCAGCAATATAATTGCACGGGTAGGTACATTGTTGGTCCCTGACCCCTTGCCTTGCTCGACCCTGTTTGAACAAAACAACCCTGGTCCTAGTATGGTGGAATACTTGTTCCCAGTTCAATCCCACTTCATTCTACAAAGTATCCCACTTTCAGCTGGATGATGGATTACAGCTCTACCTAGCCACTGTACAGAGCCTCGATGAGAAGGGAATTGCGAAGAAGATGGGGCTAAAAGAACATGATCAAATTTTAGAGGTTTGTTTGTATAACACTTCATGTGTTAGACAAGGGAGACTAGCCGGGTTTGTTAGTTTAGGGAGACACAATTTTCGAAGTACATTACATCATCATTAGTGGCCCTATTAATTTGTTTGTTTGTATAGGCTCCTTTTGAGTTTTGTGTCAGTACAGTGAGCGTTTGTCTATCACTTTGAGGGTCTGTGTGTAGTAAAGGGAATCGATAGAAGTTCCAGAGAGAAATCTGAGAACCCCGGAGAGAGAAAGAGAGGGCCGGGGAAGCAGGTGGCATAAAAGAAAACCATTCTGGTTTTGGGTTTCTAGCTGGCATCAAATATCCATTTTATCACACTATAACTTAATTTTTATCGTTTCTACACTCGACCCGGCCCACTCTCTCACAATGGCGTTCTTACTTCTTAGTTACAAGCCCTCATATAATCAATTTTCATTCCGTACCTATCTGGTACCATACACCTCTCACATTTCACCTAAAAGTCCCGTGAGTACCGTCCCTGTCTCTGCCAGTCTGACAATCTGTCTCTCCTGTAACAAATCTCTCCTGGTAGCAGTTGTAACAAATAAGATTCAGAAAGGGAATACAGGTGATCATTTTGTTACGATGTTTCATTTAATAACCTATTCACCCTTTCCCCCAGGCATCATTTCACTAATCAGTCCTGAGAGTAGTGAGCACCGAATAGTGTAAGAGAGAGTGAGCTAGAAGGTATCTGGAGAGGGGAATAGAGAGATTGAGAGGGCGGATATTGACGGTAGCGTTAGATCCAATAACATGACAATTTAGAGGTCATGTTACCAGTAAATCTATCGACAGTTGTCCTAGCAACAAATAATAATAAAGGATCTGGAAAGGGAATAAAGATGATGATTTGCTATGAATTACAATGATTTAGTATGTGACCCAGAACAATACAGTGCACACACACTGAAATAAATCTCTAAGAAACTTTCCCACTTTGACCTACCTAATCTCTAATAAATTTTCTCACTTTGACCCACCCAATCTCTAAGAAACTTTTCTATTTTGACCTCCTAATCTCAAAGAAACTTTCCCATTTTGACCCACCTAATCTCTAAGAAACTTTCCCACTTTGACCTCCTAATCTGTAAGAAACTTTCCCATTTTGACCCACCTAATCTCTAAGAAATTTTCTCACTTTGACCCAACCAATCTCCAAGAAAATTCCCCATTTTGACCTCCTAATCTCTAAGAAACTTTCCCATTTTGACCTCCTAATCTCTAAGAAACTTTCCCACTTTGACCTCCTAATCTCTAAGAAACTTTCCCACTTTGACCTCCTAATCTCTAAGAAACTTTTCCACTTTGACCCACCTAATCTCTAAGAACCTTTTCTATTTTGACCTCCTAATCTCTAAGAAACTTTCCCATTTTGACCTCCTAATCTCTAAGAAACTTTCCCATTTTGACCCACCTTATCTCTAAGAAACTTTCCCACTTTGACCTCCTAATCTCTAAGAAACTGTCCCACTTTGACCTCCTTATCTCTAAGAAACTTTCCCACTTTGACCTCCTTATCTCTAAGAAACTTTCCCATTTTAACCTCCTAATCTCTTAGAGACTTTCCCACTTTGACCTCCTTATCTCTAAGAAACTTTCCCACTTTGACCTCCTTATCTCTAAGAAACTGTCCCACGTTGACCTCATAATCTCTAAGAAACTTTCCCACTTTGACCTCCTTATCTCTAAGAAACTTTCCCACTTTGACCTCCTTCTCTCTAAGAAACTTTCCCACTTTGACCTCCTTATCTTTAAGAAACTTTCCCACTTTGACCTCCTTATCTCTAAGAAACTTTCCCACTTTGACCTCCTAATCTCTAAGAAACTTTCCCATTTTAACCTCCTAATCTCTTTGAAACTTTCCCATTTTGACCTTATCTCTTAGAAACTTTCCCACTTTGACATCCTTATCTCTAAGAAACTTTCCCACTTTGACCTCCTTATCTCTAAGAAACTTTCCCACTTTGACCTCCTTATCTCTAAAAAATTTCCCACTTTGACCTCCTTATCTCTAAGAAACTGTCCCACTTTGACCTCCTGATCTCTAAGAAACTTTCCCATTTTAACCTCCTAATCTCTTAGAGACTTTCCCACTTTGACCTCCTTATCTCTAAGAAACTTTCCCACTTTGTCCTCCTTATCTCTAAGAAACTGTCCCACTTTGACCTCATAATCTCTAAGAAACTTTCCCACTTTGACCTCCTTATCTCTAAGAAACTTTCCCACTTTGACATCCTTATCTCTAAGAAACTTTCCCACTTTGACCTCCTTATCTCTAAGAAACTTTCCCACTTTGACCTCCTGATCTCTAAGAAACTTTCCCACTTTGACCTCCTGATCTCTAAGAAACTTTCCCACTTTGACCTCCTTATCTCTAAGAAACTTTCCCTCTTTGACCTCCTGATCTCTAAGAAACTTTCCCATTTTAACCTCCTAATCTCTTAGAGACTTTCCCACTTTGACCTCCTTATCTCTAAGAAACTTTGCCACTTTGACCTCCTTATCTCTAAGAAACTGTCCCACTTTGACCTCATAATCTCTAAGAAACTTTCCCACTTTGACCTCCTTATCTCTAAGAAACTTTCCCACTTTGACCTCCTTATCTCTAAGAAACTTTCCCACTTTGACCTCCTTATCTCTAAGGAACTGTCCCACTTTGACCTCATAATCTCTAAGAAACTTTCCCACTTTGACCTCCTTATCTCTAAGAAACTTTCCCACTTTGACATCCTTATCTCTAAGAAACTTTCCCACTTTGACCTCCTTATCTCTAAGAAACTTTCCCACTTTGACCTCCTGATCTCTAAGAAACTTTCCCACTTTGACCTCCTGATCTCTAAGAAACTTTCCCACTTTGACCTCCTTATCTCTAAGAAACTTTCCCTCTTTGACCTCCTGATCTCTAAGAAAC
Organism: Hormiphora californensis; assembly: GCA_020137815.1. Taxonomy (NCBI): domain Eukaryota; kingdom Metazoa; phylum Ctenophora; class Tentaculata; order Cydippida; family Pleurobrachiidae; genus Hormiphora; species Hormiphora californensis. The sequence goes on from CM035352.1 coordinate 766,904, forward strand.
TTTCCCATTTTAACCTCCTAATCTCTTAGAGACTTTCCCACTTTGACCTCCTTATCTCTAAGAAACTTTGCCACTTTGACCTCCTTATCTCTAAGAAACTGTCCCACTTTGACCTCATAATCTCTAAGAAACTTTCCCACTTTGACCTCCTTATCTCTAAGAAACTTTCCCACTTTGACCTCCTTATCTCTAAGAAACTTTCCCACTTTGACCTCCTTATCTCTAAGAAACTGTCCCACTTTGACCTCATAATCTCTAAGAAACTTTCCCACTTTGACCTCCTTATCTCTAAGAAACTTTCCCACTTTGACCTCCTGATCTCTAAGAAACTTTCCCATTTTAAGCTCCTAATCTCTTAGAGACTTTCCCACTTTGACCTCCTTATCTCTAAGAAACTTTCCCACTTTGTCCTCCTTATCTCTAAGAAACTGTCCCACTTTGACCTCATAATCTCTAAGAAACTTTCCCACTTTGACCTCCTTATCTCTAAGAAACTTTCCCACTTTGACATCCTTATCTCTAAGAAACTTTCCCACTTTGACCTCCTTATCTCTAAGAAATTTTCCCACTTTGACCTCCTGATCTCTAAGAAACTTTCCCATTTTAACCTCCTAATCTCTTAGAGACTTTCCCACTTTGACCTCCTTATCTCTAAGAAACTTTCCCACTTTGACCTCCTGATCTCTAAGAAACTTTCCCATTTTAACCTCCTAATCTCTTAGAGACTTTCCCACTTTGACCTCCTTATCTCTAAGATACTTTCCCACTTTGTCCTCCTTATCTCTAAGAAACTGTCCCACTTTGACCTCATAATCTCTAAGAAACTTTCCCACTTTGACCTCCTTATCTCTAAGAAACTTTCCCACTTTGACATCCTTATCTCTAAGAAACTTTCCCACTTTGACCTCCTGATCTCTAAGAAACTTTCCCATTTTAACCTCCTAATCTCTTAGAGACTTTCCCACTTTGACCTCCTTATCTCTAAGAAACTTTCCCACTTTGACCTCCTTATCTCTAAGAAACTGTCCCACTTTGACCTCATTTAATCTCTAAGAAACTTTCCCACTTTGACCTCCTTATCTCTAAGAAACTTTCCCACTTTGACCTCCTTATCTCTAAGAAACTTTCCCACTTTGACCTCCTTATCTCTAAGAAACTTTCCCACTTTGACCTCCTTATCTCTAAGAAACTTTCCCACTTTGACCTCCTAATCTCTAAGAAACTTTCCCATTTTAACCTCCTAATCTCTAAGAAACTTTCCCACTTTGACCTCCTTATCTCTAAGAAACTTTCCCACTTTGACCTCCTTATCTCTAAGAAACTTTCTTACTTTGACCTCCTTATCTCTAAGAAACTTTCCCACTTTGACCTCCTTATCTCTAAGAAATTTTCCCACTTTGACCTCCTAATCTCTAAGAAACTTTCCCACTTTGACCTCCTTATCTCTAAGAAACTTTCCCACTTTGATATCCTGATCTCTAAGAAACTTTCCCATTTTAACCTTCTAATCTCTTTGAAACTTTCCCATTTTGACCTTATCTCTAAGAAACTTTCCCACTTTCACATCCTTATCTCTAAGAAACTTTCCCACTTTGACCTACTAATCTCTAAGAAACTTTCCCACTTTGACCTCATAATCTCTAAGAAACTTTCCCACTTTGACCTCCTTATCTCTAAGAAACTTTCCCATATTGACCTCCTTATCTCTAAGAAACTTTCCCACTTTGACCTCCTTATCTCTAAGAAACTTTCCCACTTTGACCTCCTTATCTCTAAGAAACTTTCCCATTTTGACCTCCTTATCTCTAAGAAACTTTCCCACTTTGACCTCCTTATCTCTAAGAAACTTTCCCATTTTGACCTACTTATTTCTAAGAAACTTTCCCACTTTGACCTCCTTATCTCTAAGAAACTTTCCCATTTTGACCTCCTTATCTCTAAGAAACTTTCCCACTTTGACCTCCTCATCTCTAAGAAACTTTCCCACTTTGACCTCCTTATCTCTAAGAAACTTTCCCACTTTGACCTCATTATCTCTAAGAAACTTTCCCACTTTGACCTCCTGATCTCTAATAAACTTTCCCATTTTAACCTCCTAATCTCTTAGAGACTTTCCCACTTTGACCTCCTTATCTCTAAGATACTTTCCCACTTTGTCCTCCTTATCTCTAAGAAACTGTCCCACTTTGACCTCATAATCTCTAAGAAACTTTCCCACTTTGACCTCCTTATCTCTAAGAAACTTTCCCACTTTGACATCCTTATCTCTAAGAAACTTTCCCACTTTGACCTCCTGATCTCTAAGAAACTTTCCCATTTTAACCTCATAATCTCTTAGAGACTTTCCCACTTTGACCTCCTTATCTCTAAGAAACTTTCCCACTTTGACCTCCTTATCTCTAAGAAACTGTCCCACTTTGACCTCATTTAATCTCTAAGAAACTTTCCCACTTTGACCTCCTTATCTCTAAGAAACTTTCCCACTTTGACCTCCTTATCTCTAAGAAACTTTCCCACTTTGACCTCCTTATCTCTAAGAAACTTTCCCACTTTGACCTCCTTATCTCTAAGAAACTTTCCCACTTTGACCTCCTAATCTCTAAGAAACTTTCCCATTTTAACCTCCTAATCTCTTAGAAACTTTCCCACTTTGACCTCCTTATCTCTAAGAAACTTTCCCACTTTGACCTCCTTATCTCTAAGAAACTTTCTCACTTTGACCTCCTTATCTCTAAGAAACTTTCCCACTTTGACCTCCTTATCTCTAAGAAATTTTCCCACTTTGACCTCCTAATCTCTAAGAAACTTTCCCACTTTGACCTCCTTATCTCTAAGAAACTTTCCCACTTTGATATCCTGATCTCTAAGAAACTTTCCCATTTTAACCTTCTAATCTCTTTGAAACTTTCCCATTTTGACCTTATCTCTAAGAAACTTTCCCACTTTCACATCCTTATCTCTAAGAAACTTTCCCACTTTGACCTACTAATCTCTAAGAAACTTTCCCACTTTGACCTCATAATCTCTAAGAAACTTTCCCACTTTGACCTCCTTATCTCTAAGAAACTTTCCCACTTTGACCTCCTTATCTCTAAGAAACTTTCCCACTTTGACCTCCTTATCTCTAAGAAACTTTCCCACTTTGACCTCCTTATCTCTAAGAAACTTTCCCATTTTGACCTCCTTATCTCTAAGAAACTTTCCCACTTTGACCTCCTTATCTCTAAGAAACTTTCCCATTTTGACCTACTTATTTCTAAGAAACTTTCCCACTTTGACCTCCTTATCTCTAAGAAACTTTCCCATTTTGACCTCCTTATCTCTAAGAAACTTTCCCACTTTGACCTCCTTATCTCTAAGAAACTTTCCCACTTTGACCTCCTTATCTCTAAGAAACTTTCCCACTTTGACCTCATTATCTCTAAGAAACTTTCCCACTTTGACCTCCTGATCTCTAATAAACTTTCCCATTTTAACCTCCTAATCTCTTAGAGACTTTCCCACTTTGACCTCCTTATCTCTAAGAAACTTTGCCACTTTGACCTCCTTATCTCTAAGAAACTGTCCCACTTTGACCTCATAATCTCTAAGAAACTTTCCCACTTTGACCTCCTTATCTCTAAGAAACTTTCTTACTTTGACCTCCTTATCTCTAAGAAACTTTCCCACTTTGACCTCCTTATCTCTAAGAAATTTTCCCGCTTTGACCTCCTAATCTCTAAGAAACTTTCCCACTTTGACCTCCTTATCTCTAAGAAACTTTCCCACTTTGATATCCTGATCTCTAAGAAACTTTCCCATTTTAACCTTCTAATCTCTTTGAAACTTTCCCATTTTGACCTTATCTCTAAGAAACTTTTAACTTTCCCACTTTCACATCCTTATCTCTAAGAAACTTTCCCACTTTGACCTACTAATCTCTAAGAAACTTTCCCACTTTGACCTCATAATCTCTAAGAAACTTTCCCACTTTGACCTCCTTATCTCTAAGAAACTTTTCCATATTAACCTCCTAATCTCTTAGAGACTTTCCCACTTTGACCTCCTTATCTCTAAGATACTTTCCCACTTTGACCTCCTTATCTCTAAGAAACTTTCCCATTTTGACCTCCTTATCTCTAAGAAACTTTCCCACTTTGACCTCCTTATCTCTAAGAAACTTTCCCATTTTGACCTCCTTATCTCTAAGAAACTTTCCCATTTTGACCTCCTTATCTCTAAGAAACTTTCCCACTTTGACCTCCTTATCTCTAAGAAACTTTCCCATTTTGACCTCCTTATCTCTAAGAAACTTTCCCACTTTGACCTCCTTATCTCTAAGAAACTTTCCCACTTTGACCTCCTTATCTCTAAGAAACTTTCCCACTTTGACCTCATTATCTCTAAGAAACTTTCCCACTTTGACCTCCTGATCTCTAATAAACTTTCCCATTTTAACCTCCTAATCTCTTAGAGACTTTCCCACTTTGACCTCCTTATCTCTAAGAAACTTTCCCACTTTGACCTCCTTATCTCTAAGAAACTTTCCCACTTTGACCTCATTATCTCTAAGAAACTTTCCCACTTTGACCTCCTGATCTCTAATAAACTTTCCCATTTTAACCTCCTAATCTCTTAGAGACTTTCCCACTTTGACCTCCTTATCTCTAAGAAACTTTGCCACTTTGACCTCCTTATCTCTAAGAAACTGTCCCACTTTGACCTCATAATCTCTAAGAAACTTTCCCACTTTGACCTCCTTATCTCTAAGAAACTTTCTTACTTTGACCTCCTTATCTCTAAGAAACTTTCCCACTTTGACCTCCTTATCTCTAAGAAATTTTCCCACTTTGACCTCCTAATCTCTAAGAAACTTTCCCACTTTGACCTCCTTATCTCTAAGAAACTTTCCCACTTTGATATCCTGATCTCTAAGAAACTTTCCCATTTTAACCTTCTAATCTCTTTGAAACTTTCCCATTTTGACCTTATCTCTAAGAAACTTTCCCACTTTCACATCCTTATCTCTAAGAAACTTTCCCACTTTGACCTACTAATCTCTAAGAAACTTTCCCACTTTGACCTCATAATCTCTAAGAAACTTTCCCACTTTGACCTCCTTATCTCTAAGAAACTTTCCCATATTGACCTCCTTATCTCTAAGAAACTTTCCCACTTTGACCTCCTTATCTCTAAGAAACTTTCCCACTTTGACCTCCTTATCTCTAAGAAACTTTCCCATTTTGACCTCCTTATCTCTAAGAAACTTTCCCACTTTGACCTCCTTATCTCTAAGAAACTTTCCCATTTTGACCTCCTTATCTCTAAGAAACTTTCCCATTTTGACCTCCTTATCTCTAAGAAACTGTCCCACTTTGACCTCCTTATCTCTAAGAAACTTTCCCATTTTGACCTCCTTATCTCTAAGAAACTTTCCCACTTTGACCTCCTTATCTCTAAGAAACTTTCCCACTTTGACCTCCTTATCTCTAAGAAACTTTCCCACTTTGACCTCATTATCTCTAAGAAACTTTCCCACTTTGACCTCCTGATCTCTAATAAACTTTCCCATTTTAACCTCCTAATCTCTTAGAGACTTTCCCACTTTGACCTCCTTATCTCTAAGAAACTTTGCCACTTTGACCTCCTTATCTCTAAGAAATTTTCCCACTTTGACCTCCTAATCTCTAAGAAACTTTCCCACTTTGACCTCCTTATCTCTAAGAAACTTTCCCACTTTGATATCCTGATCTCTAAGAAACTTTCCCATTTTAACCTTCTAATATCTTTGAAACTTTCCCATTTTGACCTTATCTCTAAGAAACTTTCCCACTTTCACATCCTTATCTCTAAGAAACTTTCCCACTTTGACCTACTAATCTCTAAGAAACTTTCCCACTTTGACCTCATAATCTCTAAGAAACTTTCCCACTTTGACCTCCTTATCTCTTAGAAACTTTCCCATATTGACCTCCTTATCTCTAAGAAACTTTCCCACTTTGACCTCCTTATCTCTAAGAAACTTTCCCACTTTGACCTCCTTATCTCTAAGAAACTTTCCCATTTTGACCTCCTTATCTCTAAGAAACTTTCCCACTTTGACCTCCTTATCTCTAAGAAACTTTCCCATTTTGACCTACTTATTTCTAAGAAACTTTCCCACTTTGACCTCCTTATCTCTAAGAAACTTTCCCATTTTGACCTCCTTATCTCTAAGAAACTTTCCCACTTTGACCTCCTTATCTCTAAGAAACTTTCCCACTTTGACCTCCTTATCTCTAAGAAACTTTCCCACTTTGACCTCATTATCTCTAAGAAACTTTCCCACTTTGACCTCCTGATCTCTAAAAAAACTTTCCCATTTTAACCTCCTAATCTCTTAGAGACTTTCCCACTTTGACCTCCTTATCTTTAAGAAACTTTGCCACTTTGACCTCCTTATCTCTAAGAAACTGTCCCACTTTGACCTCATAGTCTCTAAGAAACTTTCCCACTTTGACCTCCTTATCTCTAAGAAACTTTCCCACTTTGACCTCCTTATCTCTAAGAAGCTTTCCCACGTTGACCTCCTAATCTCTTAGAAACTTTCCCACTTTGACGTCCTTATCTGTAAGAAACTTTCCTACTTTGACCTCCTAATCTCTAAGAAACTTTCCCATTTTAACCTCCTAATCTCTTAGAGACTTTCCCACTTTGACCTCCTTATCTCTAAGAAACTTTCCCACTTTGACCTCCTTATCTCTAAGAAACTTTCCCACTTTGACCTCCTTATCTCTAAGAAACTTTCCCACTTTGACCTCCTAATCTCTAAGAAACTTTCCCACTTTGACCTCCTAATCTCTAAGAAACTTTCCCACTTTGACCTCCTTATCTCTGAGAAACTTTCCAGGTGAACGGGAAGTGTGTGAGGGACTGGACAAGTGATGATCTGTTAGCAGAACTAACTGAGTGTACTAGTGTAGTGATAGTCATCATAACTGTTGAAGATAGGGCAGTGACAGATCTCTTTCTAATGGCCAGCAGAGAACACGATCTGAGCTATCTTTGGGCCCTCAGAAAACTGGTAAAACTAAGGTAAGAAGCTAGTGGGCCCTTAGAAATGATGATTGATGGGACCTTTGAAAAGATGGGAAATTGAAGAACGATACCTGAAACAAACTTTATTTCCCTGCAGTATTTGTAACATTGATTTCTCTGGGGAAGGACTTGATATTAGTACCATAACAACTCTGCTGCAAGAGCTTATTGTTACCAACTGCTCCCTAAAGTGCATCACCCAGATAAAAGGACTTAGTAAGTAATACACTGTGTTATCAGTTTAATAGTTTAATACAGTGCACCACTAATTGATAATTACTAATTACTTATTGGGGCGAGTCTGTGATATAAATCTCTCCGTGCAGGTCGGTTAAAATCCTTGAAACGGTTGATTCTAACCCACAATTCCTTAACCGATCTTCATGATAAAACTATGCTGAAACTCAAGGAGCTAACAGACTTGCAGGTGAATTGGGATAGAAGGGGACATCATTAGCCCGATATCGGGTTTATCTAGGTCGCCTCGTTTTCTTGCTTGATTGTCTAACTCTATTCGTACCACAGCTAATTTAGGTTGTAACTCTAACTCTATCTCGTTACAGCTAGGGTACAATCTAATCAGAAGTTTCCCAAATGTTGTAACAAGGATGGAGAAGCTTGAGGAGCTGTCTTTGATTCACAATCAGATCAGCCTTCTACCTGATGAGGTAGGATACTTCATGATGTTACCTCATACTGTCATTCATACGTCATACACGTGTCAGTCATACGACTCAACACCCCTATAATTCCCCCCTGTAACACCCCTCTCACCCCTGTAACACCCCTCTCTCTCTTGTGTAGGTGGTCCAGATGCGATCTCTTGAGAAACTACATCTTGACAACAACGTACTAACAGAACTTCCTGAATATGTAACCTTACAATTACCCCAACTCAGAGCCTTAACACTTGAAAACAATAAGGTAAATACCCACACCTGCCCTTTTTGGGTGTTTCGCTGTCATGTTCATGGTATTTTGTTGGTTGACTGTTATATCACCAGTCTACAAGAATTAGTAGATATACCTAGTAGAGAATACCGGCGGCCTCTAGAGTTGAACAACATGTAAACACGGTGGTTTGTTAACTGTTTCGGCGTCAACGCCTTCGTCAGAGTACAACACAGTTCTGTAACAATCCCCCTTGTTTCAGTTAAAACCCAACACCAGAAGTACGCAACAGACAAGGAGCAAGTTTTATTATAAAATTGGACTAGATAAGTGATGTTTCAGATATATTGATGATTTTTGGAGGACCTTGTTAATTTCTTTGTGAATGTGTAAATGTATAATGCGGATCTTAATTAATTTGCTAAATCAGCTCTTTGTTATTTTCCTCTTCATGAAATGTTGAGCAGATGATGGCACAGTATTTTGGCACATTCTGACAAGTGGATAATTGGTCAAAACACTGACCTGCTGGAACGCGCGTTACTAATTCTGAAGATGAACCCGCGCGGATAAGGGCGCCATCTGGGATATAAAATTGATAACCACACCCCGTGACACCCGTCACCTTCTGGAACATCTTAAATCGCCCAGTTGGACTTGGTTTTATCCTTAACAATTATTGTCCTGAAAAACAGTGAACAAGGAATGTGATGTGATCCTAGGACATCCCATCCCTAGGATACTGGATTTAGACGTTCGTAAGCTGGAATACCATTCACGGAACGGTAACTACACAACACAGACTTCTTAAGACAACAGTTAACCAACCTTGCATTGTTAACATACCCACCATGTCAGCTGTCTTTTTTAAAACTTCACAGTCAGCTACCAGCCTGATCAAATCTAGCTTCGCGCGAAAACGGGTGTGCTTTTTACACAAGAGACTCATTGCGCGCACCATTAAATTATTGGTGGTCGGCTGACACCTGACTGTGTGGAATTAGAAAACTCGAATTCAGAGGTTTGTAAATAAATAAACAGAATAAAAAGTGCATAATCAAACTAAAAACACCGGTAAAACCCGAATAAAACTATTTTTAACTCTAAGAATTTACTTTCTTGAAAAAATACGAAAAAAATATAAGTCATTTACAGTCCAGTTCTTGCACATTTGGAGCTCTAAAACTGCACTAACTTTTCTGATTTGAACACAATATCTCCCCCGATATAGGTCGCTAGCACGTTAACATCCGAATCAATAATAAGAAAGTCAGCAACACTTCCGAAATCTAAAGTTCCATACAGTTTAGTACATTTCAGAAGCTGGGCTGGGTGCTTGGTAGCACAGTTAACTGCTTCGACCAAAGTACAGCGACTATACTTCTTAAAGTTAGCTACACAGGCAGGCATGGTAACAGCACTGCCTGCTAGGGTGTTAGTACCAGTTAACACTGCCAACTTCCCCTTGACTGACACGTCCTGGGCCCCTATCTTGTGTTGTCCATCTCCCAGCCCCATGGCTGCCATAGCATCTGTAACAAGAATAGCATTCCCAGGGCTGGTTCTATGTGCTATCCTGAGAGCAGCGGCGTGGGTATGAATACCATCCGCTATAACCCCATAGTAACAGGGGTGTTGTATTTTCTCGCTCGCTAGGATCCCTACAATTCCTGGGTCCCTGTGGTGGAAAGACTGCATTGCATTAAACAGGTGAGTTATAAAGGTAGCCCCAGCGTTAACTCCTCTCTCTGCTTGTTCAATGTTGGCCGTTGAATGCCCAATAGAACACACAACTCCCTCCCCTGCTAGACGATGTATCATCTCTGGAGCACCAGGCAACTCAGGAGCTATTGTTATAATTGTAATGTTATCAGTGCTCCCAAAGAAATCCATCAATTCGTCCTTGGTAACTAGACACTGATCCTTGATAAACTGGGGAGGGTGGGCACCTAGTTTCTCTCGACTTATAAAGGGACCCTCCACATGCGCGCCCAGTACATTAGCCCCTTTGCTAGGGTTCCCCCTGTCCTTGTGAAACAATGGTAGGACCCTTTTGTAAGTGTCGGAGGGAGAGGTGATGACTGTAGGACAGAATCCTGTGACCCCATACTGAACTATCTCCCTTCGGAACATTGCTAAACCCTCCTCCATCCTGTCCAAATCAGATGAGAAATCCAAACCAAACCCTCCATTAATCTGTGTCTCGATAAATCCTGGAACAATGATTTGACCCTGGCAGTCCACCGTTTTATCAGGTGCCCGTCTGCAACTCCAAAAGTACTCCTTTGGGTCGATAATGATTCCATCTGCAACCCAAAAATCCTCAGAAATCAGGGTGTCATTTCGGAGAACTTGGCAGTTGGTGTAACGGGTTATCATCGCCATAACCGCCACGGCTACAGAGGGGTAGTGGTTAGTGGTATTTAGAGAGAGAAGAGGGGTAGTGGTTAGTAGTTCATATGGTATTTGGAGAGAGAAGAGGGGTTGTGGTTAGCAGTTCATAGTATTTGGAGAGAGATGAGGGGTTGTGGTTAGCAGTTCATGGTATTTGGAGAGAGAGAGAGAAGAGGGGTAGTGGTTAATGGCAAGGGCTGATTGATGATGGTATTGGCATTCAGGAGTTAAATTCAGGGTATTGTAATTTAGAGATGGGCCTGGGAGGGGTAGTTTTATGAAAGGACAATTCACAAATGAAGAAGGGAGAACAGCAGAAGGATGTAGCGGAATGTGATGATATGGGTGGGAATGGGGTACTAAATATTACAGTGATTAATCTTCAAACTATTCATTCATTGTTACAGATCACTTCCGCTTGTGAGATATTAAGACGAATAACTAAGATAATATATTATCATCACGCATCGATCATCCGGCAAAAGGCGGGTCCCGCCGCAAACAATGATCTCTCTTTCTCTCTTTCTTTCTCTCTTTCTTTCTCTCACTTATTCTCGTGTGTTCTAATATCCCTTACCCACACACACATACCCAGATAACCTTATTATGCGTGAGTTGTTCACAATGAATTTGTTGCTTGTTTTCCCTCTGATAGCGACCCTCTTACTATCCCCAACACTCTCCTCTCCTCCCGCACACTTCTCCTGTTTACTACATCTCAATGGAGAGGAAACTGTGTTAGGTACAACAGCTTCATTTGATTTGCTGTGTGTGTGTGTCACAATATACTTTCCTGCAGGGTTTGCACAACTGTGGGTTAAACCTGACGGAGAGTCACGTGTGGTACTAGATGTAGAGCCTAATGAATGGGCGTCTAGTGGACTACATGGGTTCCACATTCATACTAACAGGGTACAAGGTAAATACTCTGTAACATAGTGTTACGAAGACGTATTAGATAAACTTCACATGATGGGTTGTTACCAATTGCCACTTCTTCTACCAACTTTTATAAATCATGTATTTTCTCGCCCCTTCTAAATATCTCCCTATATCGTGTCAGGATTGGATTGTTTAACAGCTGGTGGTCACTACAACCCACTAGCAGTGACCCACGGGGACCCAGCTAACTGGAGGAAGCCAAGACACAAAGGAGACATGGGGAATGTGTTCGTAAACAGTGATGGTGAGTCCCTTCCAGTCCCCTGACACTGTGTTCACGGAACATGAACAATTCAAGGGTCCCTCTTACATGGCACTATTTGCCTATTATATCTTGACCCCATTACATTTCCTAGGTTCCATTAGTTCTACACGCGTGTTTCATGACGTGTTGAATGCAGCTGACCTGGAGGGAAGGAGCCTGGTATTTCATGCAGGTGAGGATGACCTGGGGTATGGAGGAGATGAGGGGAGTGCAGCTACCGGTAATGCAGGTGGAAGACTGGCCTGCTGCAATTTAATAAGAGTATAGAGATTCGGTGTACAAAAACTTTGTAAACAATAAAACAACAAAAAGACGATATATTCCTGTGACCCAATTCATCTGGCAGATTTTACAGAATCATAGTGTTCCCCTAACCCAAACTTGTGTTTATAATATAACAGCGTTATAACATCACCCCCATGTCCCTCTCCCATAGTCACTGGTTTTGCGTCAGCCTGCAATATCCTAACTGGAACTTTAAGAGCTGAGCTGATAGCATGTGCCTCATGTAGTCCACCCCACACCCCATTATCCATCATGTCACTACAATAAATATCAAACTGTTCACTTGTCAACATATCCCCTGTATCAGGGTGGATCAGAAAGGAGATGAAGTCAGCCTCATGTTCCCTCATATACTGGGCAGCAATGGCACGCAGCTCAGGGACGGTGTGCGTAATATTCCGGGATTTTAGTTGGTGTTGTAGGGCGTAAAACATACAATTCCCGTCTGCTGGAATCTCGTAAACTGATAGACCCAGTTCGTTGATCACTTCTACCATCTTAGCGCTCTCTGTGGATCTGGCAGTCGGCTCTGTAGATACCATATCTAGTTCCTTCAGCTTTTTATCGTTAGCTGCTGCCTTAGCCTCCCTCCGCTTATCGGCCCTAGTCTGCTTTTTAACTGGTTCTTCAGACAGAACAAGAGAGTCCGTTAGTTGTGTCTCTATCGTGTTTTCAGCGGGAGTGTTAACTAGTTTTAGCTCCTGTTCATGTCTAGTTTCAATTTCATTTTGGAGCTTCGCTATCTCTTCAACTGATCTCTTTTTAGCTTTCTTGTCTCCCTTAGGAACACCTTTCTTGATTGCCTGGATCTGTCCCTGCAACTCCTTTAGCTCTCGTTTGTGCCTTTCTCGTGTATCTGATTCAGTCTCACTCATCTAAATACAGGGGTAATGACTCATTACTAATGAGGGAATGGGGTGGTAGAGAAACACACACAGTGATAATAGTCGCCAGAATTAAATAACTGAGAGGGTATATAATGTGGTAAGAAATTATACACAGTCGATTTGATATTGTCTATTTTGTCATCAGCAGTTGTCTAATTGATCACACACATTCAGTTTAGACACGGTCAGATTGCCTTGGTCGACCCTGTCTCTCAACAAAACAACAGTCAGACTACAACGAGTTATTTCCTGAAGTTTTTCAGAATAGGATAAATTGAACAAAAAGCCTCCTGGATATCTTTCCGGTCCTTGGCACCTGTCAGCACAACTTTTCCAGAAACGAAAATCAGGAGGACAACTTTCGGTTTTACCATCCGGTAAATTAGTCCAGGGAACAGCTCGGGCTCGTAATTTGAAAACTGCCCGTGTTGGGCAAAGAGTCCCTCCAGTCTGATAGGGAACTTTACATCACAGCTGCCCACCATATTCTGTATTTTAAACTCAACAAACTTGGCAGGAAAACCAAGTTTCTGGATAATCCTAGCATATTTCCTGGATGCAAGCCTGGACTCCTCCTCACTCTTGGCCCCTGTACACACCATTTTACCACTGTTAAACAGTAGAGCTGTTGTCCTGGGCTCTCTTATCCTCATGATGACAGCAGCAAAACGCTTGGGATTATATTCAGCATTTCTAGCATGAAGGGCTATCTGTTTGAGTTCCAGTCTGCAGGCGAGGTTGACAGTAGATACAATGTTCTGAATGGTGGGCTCAATACCGTGATCCATGGGAGTGGAGGGGGTGAAAGCAGCTGCTGGAGAGTTCATGTTGTAGTATGATGGTCCTGGGGTGGGGACTGACATGTCTGATATCGAGGAAGGCATGGGAACACTGGGAGGGGGTCCTGGTGTCGGCACTGACTGAAGATCTGAGAGGGAGGGTGTACTGAGCGGGACACTCGGTGGTCCACCATAGTCGCTCATCCTAGAGAGTTCGGGTTAGTTTCAGAAAATAATTAACTACCTACCTAGTTCATGTAAATCACTGATCCCCCTCTCGCCTGATCGATACATGGCTTCCAATTATATAAGGGGGGAGACACACTGAAGTTGGGCGCGCTCGTTCAAATCTCAACCTCGCGAGACACACTGAAGTTCGAAGTTCGAAGTTTCGCGAAACCCCATTTTCAGCTGAGAAATCATTTGAAAGAGGCTAAATTATTTACTGGTACATCTCTCGAGGTGTCCTTTATCCATACTGAGTCAATTTCACCGTTTTTGAAATTTTTGGCTTATCCGGTCACAGTTGTCCCAATTCACCAAAAATTTTAAAAACGGTGAAATTGACCCGGTATTGATAAAGGACACCTCGAGATTCGAGATGTACCAGTAAATAAACTAGCATCTTACAAATGATTTCTCAGCCGAAAATGGGTTTTCGCGATACTTTGAACTTTTCCGCGAAACTTCGAACTTCAGTGTGTGTCGCGAGGTTGAGAGTTGAACGCGTGCGACCAACCTCAGTGTGTCTCCCCCCTGACAGTTGTAACTACTAGGTACTATCAAAGACAGAAATTCATATCAACGTGATCCAACATTGCTGTTATCCCTGTTATGTGGGCTGTGGCCGTATAAGGATCCCTAAAAAAGTTCAGTATTTACACAGCGTTTACACCAGTTAAGCCATTGCGGTTTTTTCCCACGGTAGCGTGGGAACAAAAATTTCGAAATCTGCGCTGTGATTGGCTTAAATTTTCCATCATCAGAAATTTCAGCCAATCACAGCGCTCTGGTGTTTTTATTATTATTATTAAAAACGCTGTGTAAATACTGAACTTTTTTAGTAGTGGAAGCTCTTACGGTATTTCCCACGCCCCGTGGGAAAGTTTTTCACCGTGGGAAAGTTTTCAAACCGTGGGAAAAGAGAGATACATACAATAACATACAAAAAATAATTATTTTTTTAAAGTTATTGTATGTATCTCTCTTTTCCCACGGTTTGAAAACTTTCCCACGGTGAAAAACTTTCCCACGGGGCGTGGGAAATACCGTAAGAGCTTCCACTATAGGGATCCCATAACTTGTGGGAAATCACGAACATGCGGAAGACCGAACACGTGTTCGGACACGCATGGGGTTGTATCGCCCAAATACGCTGTAGGCATGAGGGGCTGCAGCGCATTCCAACATAAGTAAACTACACAACCCACTAGGGACCTCAGGGGTGAAACGGTGCAGAGCAGCCACTAGACACGGTGAGGTGTGACTCAAGCGCATTCCAACTCTTTTGTTGTGGGAACTGGGAAGGGAACTTTTTACGAAATCTGGCTTTTAAAACCCGACGCGGACGGGAAGGTTTTGATTCACTTTGCGCTGCCGAAACGTAAAAGTCATGGAGTGAGCATTAGGGTGTGCTATTTTTCCCAACTCATAAATCAAATCCAATTTTCACAAAGTTTACCCCTAGAATGAGTTCCTACGATCATTCTAAAACATTTGGTAAAAAAATTTTAGTCCTACCCTGGCCCAATTACGTGGGCCGATGTATGCCCATATATGGGCATATTCATATCAAAAAATGTTTTTTGGGGCGTTATTTCGAAAAAACCACACATATGAATCGCCTCATGAGAACCAGTACAACCATTATTTCCAGTATGCACCTTCAGAACTCCATTTTATAATGAAACATTTTTTTTCATCTTTTTTTCTTGCACATTTTCCTACTTTGCAGTATTAGTGGAGACGAATTTTAACTTTTTGAGATTTTATTTGTCGGAAAGCAAATTCCGGTTGTAACCGACTAATTTTGACCTGCTGAACACGATCCCGTTTATGAAAAAGCTCTCAAAATTTAAGAAAATGACCAAAATGAACATTTTTAGTCAAAAATGAACATTTTTGGTCCAAAATGAACATGTTCAGGTCAAAAATGAACTTTGGCTAACTTTCATGATACACATCCATTCTGATCGGTATCAAACCGCTGAACACGACCCTGACCATAAAAAGTTGATATCAAGAACATGCCAAACACTGGTGTATTTTCCTTTTTTCGGTAAAAAAGTAAACTTTTTTAATCGCCTGGCCCACGTAATTGACATACACTACCCCAATTCCGATTTCAGGATGTAGTAGACAATTGTCCATAGTTTCATATCTACCCTTAAACTATTGGCCAAGTCGACAAAATTTTCACTTAGCACACCCTAGTGAGCATACATTTCGAATTTTAGCGCTGCAAAGTATCATAGGGATCCCTAAAAAAGTTCAGTATTTACACAGCTTTTACACCAACACCGATTGGCATCACTTTCCGACAGCCGAAGAGAAGCTGCCGAAGAGAGAAAGGGGGTAACCGTATGAAGAGTTAATCGCGATGAGTCTCATTCACATTGGGTTCGATCATTTGCCCCCAGTGTTGGGGTTAGTAATAAATAAACAGCTTTTACACAGTCTTTACACAGTCATTAGTGAGGGCTATTGTTGCTTGGGTTTGCCTTTAGGAAATTTTCGAAAATTCACTAACCCCAACACCGATTGGCATCACTTTCCTTTTTTTGCCTTTAGGGATCCCTATGCTGCGTCTTAAAAAATAAAATAAAAATAGTGGAAGCTCTTACGGTATTTCCCACGCCCCGTGGGAAAGTTTTTCGACCGTGGGAAAGTTTTCAAACCGTGGGAAAAGAGAGATACATCAATAACTAATAAAAAACAATTTATTTTTTAACGTTATTGTATGTATCTCTCTTTTCCCACGGTTCGAACATTTTCCCACGGTCGAAAAACTTTCCCACGGGGCGTGGGAAATACCGTAAGAGCTTCCACTAAAAACGAGATAAAATTTCAAACTTCGCGATCTAAAATTTTTTGGGCGCCGTTGTGATTTGAAAAGCGCTGCCTTATCCAGTTGAAAAG
This sequence comes from Hormiphora californensis, assembly GCA_020137815.1. Classification (NCBI taxonomy): domain Eukaryota; kingdom Metazoa; phylum Ctenophora; class Tentaculata; order Cydippida; family Pleurobrachiidae; genus Hormiphora; species Hormiphora californensis. Next base: position 783,541 of record CM035352.1, read on the forward strand.
CGCTATCGGGGGCCAGCAACGTTTGCCAACTTAACCAGTTGAAAAGCGCTGCCTTATCCCGCGCCTTATCGGGGGCCATCAGCGTTTGCCAACGATGTAGTGGGGATCCTTGCTCCATCGTTGTGCGCGCCCGACGTCGGCGACCGTCGCCGACATCGGAGATTGAGCTGACAGTGGCACTCTCTCCCGCGCGCTGAGCGCTTTTTTCGCGCGGTACGTGTTAGTTTGTTCGGACTGTTTGTGAGTGTGACTGAAAATGGATTTTGTCACCAAAAGTGGCCGGTCGCCTTGGAAACTTGCAGGACACCATTGAGATAGTAAGTTAAACGGAAATATCGGACTTGAGAGTCCCAACATGGTAATACAATATAGAGCTGGCCGTGGGGAAGGTATATCATACAATGGTGTCCTATGAACAGCAGTTAGAAAGTAGACCAATTTATCAAAACTACCGCAGTGGGTAGTGGCACTGAGCCGCAATAAAACAGGAAACATCAATGAAAGGATGGCATTTTTAGGTCAGCTCGATAGTCAAAACACTCTATAATGAAAATTCCGCTCTGTATTCTCCTTCTAATAACAGGGGTAATAATAGACATGTTCGGTATTGTTTATGAGTCCATTCACTGTTATTCCTATTCCATGTAAACAGCCAAAATGGAGCTGGATCAATACTGCAGTCAGTAGATGATATACATATATATATATATATATATATATATATATATATATATATATATATATATATACAGTGTAGGGGAGTAAGGAATATTCTGTTTCAATGTCCTGACATCACAGCATACATCACAACAGCACCCACAGGCCACAGTCGCCGTCATAGTAACATGTGGTGCAGTTTGTTACAGTCAACTCCAAAGTCGAATTCCGGCTCTGAGTGATCCTGGAGAGGAGGAGATGGGGTGTTAGGGCCTGGTTAATCAGGGGGTGAGTTAGGGGTGTTGGTGTGAGATAGATAGAAACTGGGGTTTCGGTCCAGATAGCAGGTGTTAAGATTAGATTAGATATAACATGGGCTATACCAGTACACGAGAGTGTAAATTAGCAGTTAGGCGATTGAGAAAAACAACCTAACTGGGATTTTAGAGGATAGAGCTGACCCCGTTCCAGAGAGGACAGCCACCCCGTTCCAGAGAGGACAGCTGACCCCGCTCCAGTAAGGACAGCTGACCCCGCTCCAGTAAAGACAGCTGACCCCGCTCCAGAGAGGACAGCCACCCCGCTCCAGAGAGGACAGCTGACCCCGCTCCAGTAAGGACAGCTGACCCCGCTCCAGAGAGGACAGCCTCCCCGTTTCAAAGAATCATCTCCGATGTAGAACCCTATCAAAAATGGAAGAAGTGGGTTAGGGGGGCCAGTAGAACAAAAACAGTATTGGTTAGCGGGTTAGTGGATAAAGAGGCGTTGGGGGTCCACAGTTGGCTGGAAGATGCCTGTTCCACTGGTAACCCTGAGCCGGAGAAGGCGGGGTAGGAACGTAATAGTTGGCGATGATACACTGTGGGCCACCTAGCCAAGAAGATGTTTTTGTATTTTGTATTTTCTGATTTTTTTTCCGTATTTCTGATACACAGGCCACAGCCACGCTCAGCCGCGGCCACACGGACCTGGAAATCGAACAGGGGGAAAAGGGGATGGGGAAAAAGGTACTCCGTGTGACCCCGTTGCCCGGGGAAAACCGATTGGAGGTGGTGGCAGGTGGACCAACCCCCCCTCTCTCTCTCTCTCTCTCTCTCTCTCTCGGTCCACAACACGCACCACTCCCACATGGGGCCGTAAGGTCCCATGTGGAAACAGGGTTAAATCCCCCGAGCCCGGATCCTGTTGGATCTGAGGGCCCGGAGGGCCTGCGGAGTAAAGGTAGGTAGAACAATGTACATAAGGGTAGGTTGAACAATGTACATATGGGTTAAAGTAGGAGAAAATATATAAAGGGAATTAAAGCTCATGGTGACGGAGCAGAAGACCTCCTACACTATCTGGAAAGAAGCCCAACCATCTGGAACGGAGTCTAAAAAGGGTCAACTTATCAGGAACAGGAGAAGCAAATCGTCTGAATCTAGGGAAACCTAGTGGCAAGCAGGAACGGGTAGAAAGGTGTAAAAATAAATAAATTAATTACAATAACAGGGGTAGACAGCTCAGGAGGTATATTACATGTCGAGAACTTTCCGGAGCGTGTTCATCGAGTTGAACAGGACTGACTTTTGGAGCTGGGAGGGGTAGATTTGGCGGGTTATGGCAGTCAGGTACTTCTCCAGTCGGGGGCTGACTCCGCCAAGGGCTCCGATCACGATAGGGATGACCGTGGCCTTTTTAAGTTCCCAAATTCGTGTGAGCTCCCTCCGTAGTTCTTGGTACTTCTCGATCTTCTCCATCTCCCTGTCCGAGACTGACCTGTCTTTTGGTACAGCGACGTCGATCAGTAGCGCTTCCTTCTTTAGTTTGTCTAGAAGGACCAAGTCAGGTTTACATGCCTGGATGGGGTTGTCCGTCTGTATGTGGAAATCCCAGAGAATCTTGTAGTTCTCATTCTCAAGCACTTTTTCTGCATAGTGGCTCCACCACTTTGATTCAGCAGGAAATCCGTAGTCCTTGCACATTCCCCAGTGTAGGGCGGCAGCTACTCGATCGTGTCTGTGCTTATAGTCTCCGTTGGAGAGTTTCGTGCATCCGTTTAGGATGTGTTCCACCGACTCGTTGTGTTCGTTACAGATACGGCACTTCTCAGTCACTCCTTGCTCTTTCTCTATGGCAGCTTTTATCCAGTTCGTGCGAATGGCTTGATCCTGGGCAGCAAATACATCGGCTTCGGTATATCTCTCTCTCTCTCTCTCTCTCTCTCTCTCTCTTTCTCTGGGGCGTGGTTTTTCTCAACAGGACCACCCTGACATAACTGACAGTAACACTAGCCACAGCCCCACACAGTCACCTATATCAACCAGATCTCATCTATCCCCAACGAACTTGGATCAACCAGCAGCCACATGGTTAGGGGTGTAGTAGTAACTCTCGATTATTACTGGTCCGTTCTGATAGCGCAGTGTGAAGTCCTGAGGGGGAGGGAAAACGTGTAAAACAAGATTTTGGTATAACAGAGCTTTGACGATTAAAAAGCCTTGACAGTCAATCCTGATAAGTTACCCTGTATAAGAACTCCTCCAGTGGAACACTCGGTGTTGTTATGGTCAACAGTAAAGGTGACAACATCTCCTATATCATCTGTTTAGTGGGATCAATAATGAGCTACCTAACTCGCGTGGGTAGTCTGAGTGCCCTACCCCCATTTCCAATCAACTGAACCTGCAGCAGGGAGAAGGATGGGGAGATACGTATAGGCAGAGTTTTGAAATGAAAGGAAAAGAGAAAGGAAAAGAGAAAGGAAAAGGGAAGGGAAGGGAGGGGAGGGGAGGGAAGGGAAGGGACAGGAAGGGAAGGGAAGGGAAGGGAAGGGAAGGGAAGGGAAGGGAAGGGAAGGGAAGGGAAGGGAAGGGAAGGGAAGGGAAGGGAAGGGAAGGGAAGGGAAGGGAAGGGAAGGGGAGGGAAGGGAAGGGAAGGGAAGGGAAGGGAAGGGAAGGGAAGGGAAGGGAAGGGAAGGGAAGGGAAGGGAAGGGAAGGGAAGGGAAGGGAAGGGAAGGGAAGGGAAGGGAAGGGAAGGGAAGGGAAGGGAAGGGAAGGGAAGGGAAGGGAAGGGAAGGGAAGGGAAGGGAAGGGAAGGGAAGGCCAAGGGAAGGGAAGGGAAGGCCAAGGGAAGGGAAGGCCAAGGGAAGGGAAGGCCAAGGGAAGGGAAGGCCAAGGGAAGGGAAGGCCAAGGGAAGAGAAGGCCAAGGGAAGGGAAAATATTACTATTACTGTAGTATTACTGCGATAATTCACCTCTAGCTTAGTATTGGTTGTGTGAGTGTTCACTGTAGTCCACGTTCTATAGCAATCCTGCCTAGCCATGGACGTTGTAGAAGCTTGGTCTTTATTCCTGTGTTTATCATATATCAGTTGGCACCTGGGTAGCACAAAGATAGTTATATATTGTAGAGGATAATGTTGCGACATAGGTGTAGAAAGATGTATACATCTTACATTACATGTAAAAACAGTTGTTTCGAAATGTATAGCACACTAGCCCAATTCGTTAAATTGAACGACAGGTAAGTGATAAATGCGGAGGAGGTACAGGTTTGCCAGTGCTCGAACGTTTCAAAAATGAAATTGAAACACAAGTTTTGATTATACTAAAATAATCCAAATTTCAAAAAGTTTCAAACTTTTCAACACTACAAATTAATTTGAGCCAAAATGGTTGACGATTGTGATCAAGTGGAGAAGCAGAAACGTAGACTCAAGGAGCTGCGTGATGACGACACTGCTAACGCTAAGGTAAAGAGACTGATCGATGCCTACAGCCCTACTGTTCTCCACAACACTAACGTTAAAAAACTGAAACGTTTTTCTGACGACACGCTAGAGCAGGCCGCGACATCCCTGGGATCGGGGAACAAATCTAAAGCTTCCCTGATTGATTGGCTCAATAATGGCCATAGAAGGACTTTTTGAACAGTTCGGCGGTGCGTGTGGGAGCTATTACACTTTAAAGAAGGTGTACAACACAACTAGCAAAAACGTAGTAAACAGTGACAAATTGTTTATCCAGGCATTTGGTGAAGGCTCAAGGCTGCTCAAGCTTTTTCAAACATTTCTCTCAACGAAAAACATAAAAAAGTAGCTAAATTTTGGGTAAAGATGAATTTATAACTTTGGAATCAAGAACGGCACAAATAAAACAGAATACAAAGAAAGAACATCGAAATCGTTGTGCTGTTGCACCTCCCCCGCGCCCCAATACAACGAAATCGTACAGAGCGTCCGGATAGAACCTCTCAGAATCCACCGAAGTGGAAATGAAAAATTTTTGGTTTGGCTCGAGTACGGACGAACAAGTGGCAGAGCGCGCGCAAATAAGAACAAAATGCGCGGCTTGGAATTGCGCGGTCTGGAGCTGCGCTCTCCACTAATGGCATTATCCAGCGATGAGGAAAATGCTGAAGCCACCAGTGCTATCCTGACGGAGTTACGAACACACGGCACACCCCGATGCCCCGGAACCTGTGAAACGTCGCATAAGAACCTACATGGCAACTTCCAATCACAGTAAGAACACGACTAACATGAATAGATACTCGTAAAACACTCTACACGCAACTGCAGTCTCCTTCGGTGCCAACTGCCAAACCTACAGATGAAGAAGGTGAGCCGACGTACAGCAGTAAGGCATCCCTCTGTTTTGACTGGATCATAATAACGATAGAGGAACTCTTGCGGCTTGCCTGTAGTTCCACTGTGCCAGCTGTGGAGGTGTCTCTCACGATTGTGAGAATATTATGACAGAACAAAAGTCTGAGGTTCAGGTATGGATCTGCGGCAAGTGCACAGGGAAATTCAAGCTGGAGAAATTCTCTGGTACTCAGGAAAATCCCCCGCCAAGCGCCTCGAGCCAAAGAAATACTTGCCTCACTCGCCAACTAAAGTGGAGCATATCTGTACATTCCACCTACGAAGGAAGTGACGCCAGAGTTGCAGAAGTGACCGGCGGTCAGGGATAAAGTCCTGTTTTCAACTGTTCATCCTCACCTTATTATCCAATGATAACAATGCTGTCCGCACGGTTCCTGAATCAGGAACTGTGCGGACAGGAATCCTGATAAGATAGAGACTTCATCCCGGACATTTGAAAATGGTCTAAAAATCATCCTTACAATGCACCCGAAATATCTATCTTATCAGGAACCAGAGATATCGCGGAAATACAGTTTGCGAAAACCAGGGGGTGAGAACAGTTCAAAAATTGACTTTTTGTCGTAAACCTACCCTAACTGCCTCCGGGCCCGGGGGTGACCACTGACCAAAGAGGCGAAGACCTCTGAATATTTTTGGGCAATTTTTAGGGCAACTTGGTTAATCAAGAACTGTATTTAGAATGAGGTAGCAAATGTTCGTAGAGGAGCTGATGGATTTAACGGACAGGGAGAAACAGTTGATTTGTGAGCGGGACCAGCTCTCCGCTGAAAATCAGAAACTTCTTGAAGAGAAAAGCAAATCGGAGGATGAATTTGGGAAAATACGAGCTCGTTTTAAGGATCTGTATCTGCAAAGAGAAGGTAAGATACACACCAACCCTGCATGATCCGGGTGAATTCCCTACGGGCAGAGAAAATTAAAATTGAGCAATAATCTGTAACAATATTTCTTGCCTTGGTCGACCTTGTCTCACCGTGCCCCACAAATGTAAACAAGGTAAACATGGCAAAGGAAGTTTATAACATTACAAAACATTCCTTCATCAGCTGAGATAATTTCACTGAATGATGAGAAGGCGAAGCTGGAATCAGAGATGGCGGATATACGGACAGCGGCCCTTATCTCTCAGAACACTGCACAGGAGGAGATAGATCAGTTAACAAGAAGACATGGAGAGGAGATCAGGCACTACAAGCAGGAGTTTGAAGGTATTGTGAAGAGAGGGCCGAACAATATATGATGAAGTGCTAGTTCTACTAGTTATCTAAAAAGAGTGATAACGGTGCGACGTGTAACACAGCATTGTTTTCAGCTATTAAAGGAAGGGCTAGAAGTGAGTCAGTACTAAGCAACAGGATTAATGATAATGAGGAAGGGCCAGCGAACCTGGAGAGCGATATGGAACGGGTTAGTTAGAAATGGAAAGTTGCTTACATCTTATCTTATCTCATTAAGATGAGCCTTGCTACTACATTCACTCGTGTTTCAGGCTAAGAAAGATGCTGACATGCTAAAAAACATCATTGTCCCTCTCGAAACGGTAATTATTTTATGTACCCCCCCCCCCCTATGTAGCAAAGTATATACCCGCTCCTGTCACTTCCCTCCTCTAACTGTACCCTGTTGCTTCAGGAGCTAAAAGAAGTAAAGCTGGAGTGTCAGAAATTAATGTCAGAAAATATGCGACTTCGAGAAAAGGTAAGGAGAAATCCAACTTGCTCTCTACTACCCCTTATTTTTGTCTCGCCATACCTTATTTATCGACCCTCTCTTGCCTTATAACGTTAGAACAAAACATCTAATATAACAACTGTTACCAGGAGAGTAATGAAAACAGACCCCAGCCGACAGTGGATATGTTATTGGATCTCTGTGATGATGTTACTGCAGGGGCAGAGGTTGCTGTTGAGATCGATTACCAGGAACAGGTAAAGTCCCCCTTTTTTAACTGTTCGGTTAACCAGGATCTCACACCACCCTTGTGAATCCCAGATGAGTTACCCAAACCTTGTACCACCCATGTAGGTGAAAGAGTTGGAGGCAGCACTTGAGGCCCTCCAAGTTGAGAACAAAGATCTGAATGACCAGTCAGCCTCTGAAAGGTCCCAGCTGGCTCTACTCGCCTCTTCTCTTAAGAATACACAGGAAGAATTGACTGTCAAAACGGTAATGTGATAAATGTGTAGCACTTTACAGAAAAGTTTTCTGCCTTTGAGAAAACAGCAGAAACACATCACGCAGAATGAAAAGGCAAATCTAGAAAATCATAGACCGCGGGAGACGCGCACGTTTCTTGTGATGGAAGTAGTCATTGTTAGCACGAAATTAATGCGCGGAGACTGGGGTCAAAATGTAAATTTGCTGGCGAAATAATGTTGCAACTGCAAGACAGTATTGCAAGGCACTTGCAGCGTGTGGAACAAACATTTCGAGCTTCTTTCTCAAATAATAGAGCTGCTGATTATAGTTCCAAACATTTGATGTATAATGATATCACACTCAATTCTCCAACACAATGTCCACTGGCAACAGTCTTTGTGCTCCAACAAGCATCAATTTATTCAAGCTCATTCTTCTTGGATCTCAATTCTATACATTATGAAATGTCCAGAGTGGTATTAGATGGAGTTGATCAAGTCTATCAAATCTGAAAGGAATAGAATCTCAGTTAGGACCTGTCTGGCGCCGCGACCACATATGTTTGAGAATCAGTTCGGGGTCTGGCGCCGCCCGACAGGTTAGAACTTATGTATACAGTTAGGACTTGGCATACAGAATTTCCAAATGATGATCAAGTGTCTGCGGTGGAGACATGTGGAGAGGATGACCCATGTTCTAACCTTTATAACAAACTGATCCATCTTCATCCACACTCAGCTGCTTCAACACGTACTCCGCTGTAATGTAACATGTGTAGAGGAAAACAATAGTTGTACAATAATTAACCCTTTCTTTGGCCCACACGGTATTATTACTCCCCCGGCCCATAATACCACATTGTAATATTACCTTCATCATCTGTCAGCCTCTCTAGTCCAGATCCCACCAGTATTCTCTTGACATGCTCCCTTGGCAGCCTCCCACAGTTGCTGATATCGAACACCCTGAATGCTTCTTTTAGTAGGTCCTCACTAGATAGCTCTCCCCACTCAGTTACACACAACTTCACGAAGTTATCGAACTCTATATAACCTGGAACTGAAAACACAAGTGTTACAACACATGTTGGTAACAGCAATTGTTTTCATGTTTATCAACCATAGAGGTCGCCGGTATACATTCTTCATACTACTGTTACACATGTTTCTGATATAAATAGGTGTTGAACTGTACCTACTACCTACATCGCTCCTGGCTCAGTTGAGCCAGGCACAAGGTACAGTCGAACTAAACCTACATCGTTTCTCGAGGTCCAGTATTTCATTGTCCAGATCCAGCTCCGTGGGGTTGACTCCTGTTGTTCTCAGTGCATCCATAGCGCTCTCTTGGGGTAGCAACTGGTTTCCATCATCAGCGAATAGTTGGTACACCTCAAACAACTCTGCGGAATGTCATGAGGAATAGATAGCTGGTTATTATACTGCTGTAATCATTGCCTTGCTCGACACATTGAACAAAACAATGTAATCGATTAAAACGAACCTACTGCCCGCTCAGCGTGTACCAACATCTCTCCACTGGGTCCTGCCATATGAAACTGCGGCAAATCAGAGAAGTTACAAATCAATACACAGGAGAAATGGCAGAGAAAATGTTATCAAGTGATGCATAACATGCGTGAGTGCATCGCTGATCGAACAGGGCACATATACAACTAGTACATTTGCAAGCAAAATGTCTCTTTCCTCTCTCTCTCCCTCCCGCTATCTCTCTCTCCTGCTATGTGCTTCTCTCTGTTTGAGAGTTGAGACAATTGGAGGAATAGCAAGCATTGCATGTCCCAAAGAAACTGCCAGAAACTCTGTGGCTAGCCGCACAACTAAAACAGTAACCTGTCACTGCGCCATATACAGGTCACCACTATATGACACTGGTGACAGTGTTTAGTCACTAAGTGAAGTGGGTCAACTTTAGTAGCTGCACTGCAATTACTTGTGCAAAGGAGAATTCTCTATACTAACAAGTACACATGCATACTGTGAGCAGCCACTCATGGATCTCTCTCCCTCTCTCTTTCTCTCTCTCTCTCTCTCTCTCTCTCTCTCTCTCTCTCTCTCTCTCTCTCTCTCTCTCTCTCTCTCTCTCTCTCCCTCTCTCTCTCCCTCTCTGTTGACTGCACAAGTCCAATCACAAACCCTCGTGAGAAAAAGGAACGTCATGTCAAAGACTTTTAGAGCTAATCGATCTTTCCTTCAGACTGAGCTAGAAGAACTGAAAAGAAGTGTACAAACAACAGAATCAAAGTGGGGAGACCTTACTAACGGCTTCTCAGAAAAGGTACAACCCTGTCGTGGGTTTTATGTTTTACTAAAATGTTAAATTATACTACCTGATAGCCCTGTTAGTTGTCGAATTCCTCAGATTAGTGATATTAATGGGATGTTTGAAGGGCTCAGAGAGTCACAGGACGGGCTGAGGACGGAGCTGCAGAGTGATCTTGAGAAACATACAACCGGAATGGTACGTGTTTCCGCATAACTTATACACCCATGATAGTTATAGCCCCCCTCTCTCTCTTTACATTAAACACAGTACTGCAGTTCCTCCCTCCTACTCATACAATGTTTTAATGCTTTAATGACTCAGCTATCTTCAGGTAGAGCTGAGGAACTTTAAACAGAAACTGGAGGAAGAGTTCGATAAGTTAAAAGGGAAGTTGAACGACGAGAGAAAGACACACGAAGACGCACAAGCATTGCTAACTGATTCACTGGAATCTTGCAGGCAGGAGATATTTAGATTAGGTAAACAAGAAGTCTTCCATCTGTCTCGTCTTATCTGTCAGGCCAATACTTTGACCACTGTTCTGACACTTCTGATGTTATACGAAATACGACTTTCAATAGAATTGTTGTCAGTAAATAACAAGCCCCATTACACTTGTGTTCAGAGGGTGTGTCACAGGAGCTTCAGACGAGCCTCGAAATGAATGACAAACTACAGAGGGATATTGTCACTATAACTGACAAACTGGGGGAGTCACAAAGAAAGAGTAAAGAAGTCATTTTGGAGCTTCAGAGGCAGATTATTACTTCTGACTCTGAAAAGGTATATATTGTGTCTACTGTTTCAGTACTAAACATGTTGTAGATATCGTATTATTACACTGAGCATAAAGTTACCTGGGCGAAGAGAAAGAGAGCGTGTCAGAGTGCTATCAGGGGTTCATTTGACACAGTTCAGACCTGGAATCAGTTTACCTCTAACATCTCTCTTATCTGTCTGAGAGGGAGAGAGAGGGAAAGAGGTAGAAAGACAGGGCGAGAAATATAGATATTTCTCGCCCTGTCTTTCTACACACAGATCTGTGTTGTACTTGTAAATAGGGACGTGTACCCACTCCTCTAATGTTCAACTGACAACTGTTGTTCATCTGTTTATGAGGTATCGTCAGTCAATCAGTGATAACCACCATGTATTGTCAGAGCCAGTTACAAGATCAGCTAGTTAAACTAGGAAAAGATCTGAATGAGAGCCTTTCAGTGCGGGATGAGCTTGCTATCCAGTCATCTGAATTACAGGTACATAACTAAAGTCGGATTTTTTGAAGTTGTCACCCCCCTTTTCGTGCGCGGAATGTTTTTGCGCGTCACATCACATGTTAACGTGTGGTGTGCGCGTCAAAATTGATAAATTTCACATGCGCGGTCATTTTGGGGTGACAACTTCAAAAAATCCGACTTTAGCTTGCTATCCATTCATCTGAATTACAGGTACATAACTAGCTTGCTATCCAGTCATCTGAATTACAGGTACATAACTAGCTTGCTATCCAGTCATCTGAATTACAGGTACATAACTAGCTTGCTATCCAGTCATCTGAATTACAGGTACATAACTAGCTTGCTATCCAGTCATCTGAATTACAGGTACATAACTAGCTTGCTATCCAGTCATCTGAATTACAGGTACATAACTAGCTTGCTATCCAGTCATCTGAATTACAGGTACATAACTAGCTTGCTATCCAGTCATCTGAATTACAGGTACATAACTAGCTTGCTATCCAGTCATCTGAATTACAGGTACATAACTAGCTTGCTATCCAGTCATCTGAATTACAGGTACATAACTAGCTTGCTATCCAGTCATCTGAATTACAGGTACATAACTAGCTTGCTATCCAGTCATCTGAATTACAGGTACATAACTAGCTTGCTATCCAGTCATCTGAATTACAGGTACAAAACTAGCTTGCTATCCAGTCATCTGAATTACAGGTACATAACTAGCTTGCTATCCAGTCATCTGAATTACAGGTACTAGAAACTAACCATCCTTTTTAAACCTCGAATTATATTGTTTCCCGTGTAACAAGATGTGTATTCCCAGGTGCAAATGGAGTCCCAGAGAGAGCTAATTAAAAGTATCCGATGGGAGCACGAGGAGGATGTAACGAATTGTAGAGGCTGTGATGTCACTTTCACAATGACAAAACGAAAAGTAAGTACACCACACCTGTGAGTTTGTATGTGGCAGTGTACCTACTGTGTGTACGTGTGTCAGAATGTACGTCATGTGTATCAATTTGTGTGTCAGTATTTACTCAGTTTGTGTGTACAGTAGTGTGTGTGTGTGTGTACAATATTTCCTATTCACTATTGCAGAGTCATTGTCGTAAGTGTGGCCGTATTTTCTGTGCTGACTGCTGTAGCCGTACTTTAGAGATGGGAGATATCAAACCACGACTTTACAAGGTAAAGTGAACAATGCTCATACTCTGTCCTCTCCGCACCGGGCGCGATCTTACAGAGCCTATCAATTCACTCCATCACTTTAATAATCTGCACTGGCCCGTTGTGGGTGCAGTTATCAAATGGAAATGAGGGAAAGAGCCTCAGGGAGGGAGCTGTGCTGACAGCACGATCAAGTCTGACTTCTGAGTGCTCGGTTGAAATCGGTAGATTAAAAGTCATTAGAGTACTCACTGTTGATAAGCCTATAGCAAATTTAATGCATTTACATTGATTTGGAAGCATTTTCAGTAACTAGTATTATTTGTATTCCTAAACCCTCTCCTTTCCCAGGCGTGTGAGGAGTGCAGTGAGCGACACAAGAACGATCAGCCCACAGAGTATCACACAGTATCTGCAGCTCAAAACTGAAATCTTTAGATAATTTTATCACTCATAAATGGTAAAGATAATAGGATTTTGGAAGACCTCATAATATTTCTTCCTAATAAAGATACTGTGATTAATTATTTTCCATGTCTGGACTTCTGTAAATTGATCTATTGATGGACTGGTACAATTGTGTGTTAAAATATTATGGCATCACGTGCACGAACAAGAAGTGTGGGATTTGAGTTTAAATTTGATAACTTTTCATTGCAGTTGCACTTCCATTTAATTTCCAAAATGAAAAGTTAGATTTGGATGATTTCGAATTTCGTTGATTTCGAATAACACAGAGAATACCATTTACTGTAATATGTTTACTGGCAAGAAATGCAGCGTCACTCTATTTAACGTCTAGATTTACTATGTACCCTTTTCTTTGCATTTCGTTTCGTTAAATAGCGAGTAGTATGAAAGTGTTCGACTGCCGCAAAAAGTTAAATAATACACTGCATACCTACGCAGCGCATGCAAAATACGCGCGCGGAATTGGAAGTAAAAACAAACGCGTTTGCAAACTTGTTTTTTTAAATTTCTCCCGAGGTTTTAAAGTACTCCCCAAACTAAAGTCGGATTTTTTGAAACTGTCACCCCCCTGGGTATTTTCAAATTTCGTAAATGACCATAAATCCGGTTCCTGACGAGATAGAGACTTGAAATTTGGAGGTTACGAAGATCTTGCTAAGTTCTTCCGAACCTCCAAATTTCAAATCTCTATCTTATCAGGAACCGGAGATATGGCAAATTTTGTTATTTCAGGGGGGTGACAGTTTCAAAAAATCCGACTTTACTATGTCCCTCACTCGGGTTTTGTGAAATTTCCCACGGTCATAATTCCACTCCCTGATGAGATAAAGACTTGAAATTTGTTTTGTAGGAAGAACTCGACATGATCTCCTCACAAAACAAATTTCAAGTCTCTATCTCATCAGGGGGTGGAGCTATGGCTGTCTAAAATCCGGTCGCGCGCAGCAAGGGACATAATAGTTTGGGAGGACCTTTAGGTTTGGTGTTTTTCGCGTGCTGCACACTGCTGTTCTTGGAAACCAGGGTAAAGTCTTGTATCGGAGACCCTGATTTCGGTGTGTTCTTTCGTTAACATGCTGTAGAGGTTGGGGGGGTCATGTTAATTTGTGTAACAATACAAACTTTTTTTAATCATTAACATCGATTAACAAAGCTCAAATAGGCTATTTGTTAATCGATGTTAATCGATGTTAATGATGTGTAACAATACAAACTTTTTCGATGTTAATTAACAAAATTAACATGACCACCCCCCCCCCCCCCCCCGGTTGGGGCTAGAGGTCAGGTAGCGGATAGCCTGACTAGAGCAGCTTCCACGCTTGGGTTCAGAGGCAGGGGTCTCAGGAAGCTCGTAAAGGATACGATGAGAGAGGCTGCTCACTGTTCCATGTGGATCTACTTCGTGTCGGCGAGGAAATAGTGGGAGTACAGGAATGTGGAGTCGGTGAAGTGGTTGAGACTCGCCCTCACAGTGGAGTGTGTGTTTGAATGGGTTTACCCTTACTGTCATAAACCTGTCAAAGTGGGAGGCAGTGAGGGACCCCAGTCGACACATTCATTCCGGGCAACTGGGTATAGATCTAACGGTGGTCTCAGATCATCGACATTGCCGGGGCGCCTGACTTAGTACCTTGTGTACCCGTACCGAATTAAAGCCCTGAATCGGTGTCAGGTTTACGGCTGATGAGTTCGATCTGAGTCTTGGTTTCGGGCGAGTGTCCACGGCCCGGTTACCATCTTAGTGGACGGAGGGTCTCGGTATTTCTGCTGTTCCGGATCTCCTTAGCTGAGGTGTGGTTGCTGGTAGTTTTGGGGGTGGTTGGTGTTAGGTGTGGAGGGTGGTTGGTGTTAGGTGTGGAGGCTGGTGTTGTGGGGGTTTGGTTTCGGTTCCTTGGGATTGGTCTGGCAATGTGTTTCATATTCTCAACTTACTACCCCTTTTGCTAGTACACACCTGTAAACAGGCTGCAAGGCAGCTAGATTATAATCGCGTCCTGTACCAAGTGCCTTTCACGGCGGATTTCGGAGCAAGTCAAGAAAAGGTCAGTGAATATTTTTCTCGAACCATCAAATATTCAAATGGCACAACTGTGCAAAAGTGGGTAACGTACATACTCAAATATATTAAACTAGCTCACTTTTCAAGATCATTGTCATTGTCAACAAAAATATGTGAATACTCAAAAAATTCATAATCCATCTCATAAAAATCGTTTATTCTCTCCTGATCTAGTGGAGAAAGTTGTCCCATAAATTCTTCTATGTTTACATCATTTTCTTTTTCGGTGTTTTCTAGAAAGTATTCCTCGTGATCTGTAAGATCTATTTCTTCAAGTAACATGGGAATTTCTGACTTGAAGTTTTCTAGTTTAACAATTATGTCAATATCATTTTGGCAGATGTCCAGCCATTCTGATATGGGTCTCCAGTGTACGTTATACGCCCTTTTATCCCCTTTATCATCTGCATCAATAATAAACCGGACAAACTCAGAGAAAGTGGGTGCAGAAAGAAAGGTGTTGTTAGGCGATTGTTCCGGAGTTAGTTTCCCATCAATCCATAGATCCAACTCGAGTTCAAACCTCGCTTTCTTTTCATCAGTCCAGCTAGGGTCATTTCGGCCCAAAATGATAGAGGGACGAACCCACTGGTCCTTTAGGGCGACAAGTTCACCACGGTCTAATTGAGGCTTCTTGAAGTGGGCAATTAGCCTGGCTAGGGGATGTTTGATTATTGTAAATCTCAACGAATCATCAGGTTCTTTCGGCATTTGACGATTCTTCAAACCGTTTCCTTTCCTTGCCTTTTCGAGTGGTAGGTAGAACTTGCGTAAGTTAACAATGTTAAATATATCGCCACTGGTTCGTTTTCTGCCATACTTGTCGATGAAAAACTTTTTCCACAAGGTACTGCTGGCTCCATACAGGGGCATCCAAGTGGCCTCTAGTTTCGGGAAATAGTACATGTTACTCTGCCGATAATTTGGATTCTTCTCCAGCTCACAAAGATCCTTGATCACTTCGTTTCGCTCTTCGAACTGTTGCAAGATCTGGAATGGCTCATCAGGAAATACCTGCATCACATCTTCAATGCCCGGCGCTGGCTCGAAATTGTTCTCTGCAGTTTCCACAGCATGGTTCATTTCCTCTGGAGAAACAATTACTTGACCTTCTTTACTCTCAGCCTTCACTTCCTCCACGATTCCTTGGAAATGATCATTGGGTGGTAATTGGGGTAGCTGACCCTGAACAGGGCCACTGACCTCAGCTTTGTAGTCAAGAGATGCTCTATCGACAAAATACCAGTTAAGTGTTTCTTGGTTTGTTATTATCACGTACCAGAGAGACAGGAACGAGATGACGATGAGGGTGTTCAGGAGTCGATAGAACATCCATCCTCTATAGGGCAGGATTACATAATTCTGGGTCATAGCATACAGTTCCTGATCAATGGAGATTAAAAACTGTGAATAATGTATGCAAAACATGTAGAATACGCAGTGTCAGGGAAAAAAAGGCAACTTCGTACAATGTCTTTCTAGATAGTAAGCTAGTTGCTAAGCTTGGCTGAAAACTAACGTGCAGTGGTCGTGTATGATATATGACGTGGAGCCGGCGTGCATGCTTTTCCACGTGATGATCTATCCATGAAATTTTTATTTCGGACGAGAAAGAAAGGAAAAGTTAATAGTAAATTTGTTTTCCAAAGTACCAAAATACCTCGTGTTTACCTTGTTTATTTTAATAGTACATAAAAAGAAGGAAATTTGCTCAAAATCTGCTGTTTTGACCAGATCCAGTAGGGGCTAGTGAGTACTGAGTAGTCTACTGAGTCACGCATAATCCCCCCTCCATAGCTCCACTATGGTACCCAGTATTTCCCTACCCATATAGAATATCAAACACAGGGTTGCGGGCAGTAACTAAATAGGTAAGTAACAATGTCATACTCAATATATCCTCTATCTACTCCATATCTCAGATAGGATAGCTATATATTATACTACATAACATAACGCCTCTATGGCCTCCATATACATATAGCTATATAAATATCAATATAGTGGATGACAGGAGGACCGGAGAGCATGGCTAGGTGATAGCTCAGAGATTGGTTGCCTGGAGAAAGGTTAGATGGGTCTCGAACTGAAGCTCCCGAACAGCCGTTGGCTTCTGCTTATATAGTCTCCTTGGTAACGCAATTACCCCTACATTGCGGGCACGCTAAAACGTGCCTTACTATTGCAATGCCCTATGTAGACAGAGGGGTAATTTCGTTACCAAATAGTCTCCTGAGGGTTTGTTTTGAGGCGACGTTATATATATAATCGGTCCAGGGCGGAGCAAGTCTGAAGTCAGGAAAAGGTCAGTGAATATTTTTCTCGAACCATCAAATATTCAAATGGCACAACTGTGCAAAAGTAGGTAACGTACATACTCAGATATAATAAACAAGCTCACTTTTCAAGATCATTGTCAACAATAAGAATAATTGCATTATGTTTCATAATGTGAAGGCGGGACAGACATTTCTGATCATTAATGAATCACTCAAACCGTATAGAACAAATACTTGTATTTTAGTAGCACTAAATTGCACGCCACATTGCGCGGCTCACATTTCCTGAAAATGTGCCATTGAAGTATTTGATGAAGGAGCAACACCGTTGTCCCTCGCAACTGAGCGTGTTACAGCCGGTTTTGACACCTCACTAGTATGTAAAATTGTAGAATTCTAAACCCCTATGCCTTTTTGCAAAAGGCATCTGGGTGAATGCCTTCGGCATTCACCCAGGTGTGGAAAAAATATATGAATACTCAAAAAATTCATAATCCATCTCATAAAAATCGTTTATTCTCTCCTGATCTCGTGGAGAAAGTTGTCCCATAAATTCTTCTATGTTTACATCATTTTCTTTTTCGGTGTTTTCTAGAAAGTATTCCTCGTGATCTGTAAGATCTATTTCTTCAAGTAACATGGGAATTTCTGACTTGAAGTTTTCTAGTTTAACAATTATGTCAATATCATTTTGGCAGATGTCCAGCCATTCTGATATGGGTCTCCAGTGTACGTTATACGCCCTTTTATCCCCTTTATCATCTGCATCAATAATAAACCGGACAAACTCAGAGAAAGTGGGTGCAGAAAGAAAGGTGTTGTTAGGCGATTGTTCCGGAGTTAGTTTCCCATCAATCCATAGATCCAACTCGAGTTCAAACCTCGCTTTCTTTTCATCAGTCCAGCTAGGGTCATTTCGGCCCAAAATGATAGAGGGACGAACCCACTGGTCCTTTAGGGCGACAAGTTCACCACGGTCTAATTGGGGCTTCTTGAAGTGGGCAATTAGCCTGGCTAGGGGATGTCTGATTATTGTAAATCTCAACGAATCATCAGGTTCTTTCGGCATTTGACGATTCTTCAAACCGTTTCCTTTCCTTGCCTTTTTGATTGGTAGTAAGAACTTGTGTAAGTTAACAATGTTAAATTTATCGTCACCGGTTCGTTTTCTGCCATACTTGTCGATGAAAAACTTTTTCCACAAGGTACTGCTGGCTCCATACAGGGGCATCCAAGTGGCCTCTAGTTTCGGGAAATAGTACATGTTACTCTGCCGATAATTTGGATTCTTCTCCAGCTCACAAAGATCCTTGATCACTTCGTTTCGCTCTTCGAACTGTTGCAAGATCTGGAATGGCTCATCAGGAAATACCTGCATCACATCTTCAATGCCCGGCGCTGGCTCGAAATTGTTCTCTGCAGTTTCCACAGCATGGTTCATTTCCTCTGGAGAAACAATTACTTGACCTTCTTTACTCTCAGCCTTCACTTCCTCCACGATTCCTTGGAAATTATCATTGGGTGGTAATTGGGGTAGGTGACCCTGAACAGGGCCACTGACCTCAGCTTTGTAGTCAAGAGATGCTCTATCGACAAAATACCAGTTAAGTGTTTCTTGGTTTGTTATTATCACGTACCAGAGAGACAGGAACGAGATGACGATGAGGGTGTTCAGGAGTCGATAGAACATCCATCCTCTATAGGGCAGGATTACATAATTCCGGGTCATAGCATACAGTTAGTTCCTGATCAATGGAGATTAAAAACTGTGAATAATGTCTGCAAAACATGTAGAATACGCAGAGTCGGGGAAAAAAGGCAACTTCGTACAATGTCTTTCTAGATAGTAAGCTAGTTGCTTGGCTGAAAACTAACGTGCAGTGGTCGTGTATGATATTTGAAGTGGCGCCGGCGTGCATGCTTTTCCACGTGATGATCTATGCATGAAATTTTTATTTCGGACGAGAAAGAAAGGAAAAGTTAATAGTACATAAAAAGAAGGAAGTTTGCTCAAAATCTGCTATTTTGACCAGATCCAGTAGGGGCTAGTGAGTAGTGTCACTAGGATTAGGATCCCTTGATGATCAATGATTCACAGACAACTCTTCTACTGAGTCACGCATAATCTAGTCTGACTTCAGCGCTGGTGAGCGTCTCGCCATGATATGCACCGCGTACAGATAGTGAGGTCCCTTGGGGTTTATGTGTGGTTTCGGAAAAAACGGTTGTTTGTCCTTCACCATTTACCCTTGCTGTGTGGACGGCTACCAGAGGGTAGCTGCAGGGTTCGTAGGGACTACTATAACAGTGACAGGCTAGTCATGTAATCGCCGATTAATGGTCTTGTTACTTTTCTAGGATCACCCTTTGGTAGTTTCAGTAATCAGTCGTTTATCGGAAAATGGAAATAGACGCAAAGTACATTGTATATATTTCATATTTGCCTAGCTACTGTGTTTCGCACGCCCCGCTCGCGAAACACAAATGTAAAGAAGGGTTAGAACATAACAAGTATATATATACAGTCGGACCCCGATTTACCGGGATGCTCGGGGGAAAGGGTTTTGCCCGGTAAATCGGGGTGCCCGGTATATCGGGGTGAAATACCGTAAATTTCCTATATCGGGGGAAGTTTACCCTTCCGGTAAATCGGGGTTCCGGTAAATCGGGGCCCGGTAAATCGGGGTCCGACTGTATATATTGTGGCTTGAATGAACACTGCCAATAATTGTTCAAGCTGGTGAGCTATTAAGGAATTCCAACTTCCAATTCTAGCAAAAAAATTATACGGCTTTTGTGGGGTAAGCTACTTACCAATTCAAAAAATGCCCAAAAATGGAATAATTATAGTTGTTTGTATCATTTTAACCACTTTATTTAGTAAACGTGTTTTATCTTTAGCTCGTATGTCAACTTCCCTTCAAAAACTCGCCTCCAGGAAAGGGAGCCGTCGCCTACTGCACTTAACTTAGGTGAGTTCTTTAGACGACGGGGGTAATTAGTGTAAGCCTGCTAATGGACGTTTGGTTGAGTGCGATCATACCATTCAGCGAATAATACTTGTAACACACACACATACGATTCTTTAGCCTCCCGCCGTGTTCGTGTTTTGTCAATCAGGTCTGTCATTTTCTCTCTCTCTCTCTCTCTCTCTCTCTCTCTCTCTCTCTCTCTCTCTCTCTCTCTCTCTCTCTCTCTCTCTCTCTCTCTCTCTCTCTCTCTCTTTTATCTATCTATCTGTCTCTTTCTCTTTTCCCCTCCCGTGCAATGACCCCTCTCAAGTGGAGCAGTGTCTGCAGCATCACTACCATTCGATTCTTGCATGATAACATGCATCACACCAGTTTAAACCACATTTTGTATCATCTATTGTCCTACTGATTGCAAAGAGAGCTAGAGACACCTAATTTCCGTGTAGTTCAGAATGTCTGAATTGATTGAGCCTATTGAGGATTTTGATAGTGCCGACGTAGTCTCTACTGCCCCTAGTATTCCTAGATACTCCTTTAATTTTGTAAAAATTATTGTTGGTGGTGATGTTTTCAAAACTCAGAAGGTAGAGTTATTGGTTATGTGGGATGCTCAAAAGCAGCCATTGCATGGCTTTCCGAGCTGGAATCGCCAGCATTCCTAAAAAGCGTCATTCAAATTCTTCAGAGCTGGACAGTCCAGCTAGGATAGCCACACACACACAAATTCTTTTTAAATATAATGTCTGTCGTATAGTTCTAAGCAAACGGCTCATTTGAATTAAATCGGCACAATCACCGCCCATTTTGTCTGTTTCAGGAGACTCTAGAGCGATATCCTGAGACTCTGTTGGGATCTTCAGGAAAGGAAAAGTACTGGGTGGAAGATAGGGATGCATACGTCTTTGCAGAGCGCTGCAGAAGAAGCTTTGAATCAATTCTGTACTTTTACCAAAGTAATGGGATACTCAGTCAACCTAAAAATATCTACGGAGAAAGCTTCTTTGATGAACTTAACTTTTTCAAGGTACCCTGTTCAAAATGGCGGCTCCTTTCTGTTCCGTACTACCGGCCATTACTATCAAGCTGGAAACACAGCAACTAATTTCAGATTCCATTTGATACGCTGAGAATAATCGGTGGAAATACATCATCCTTTGATAAACGTGGAATTGTAAGCATTTCATTACTTCATCATCCACCCTCCTACAAAACATCCACTTATGATGCTGTTGCCCCTCCCGATTTAATAGGATTCATCCCCTCAGGGAGCCTCTAGTTGGACATACTATTACAACAATGCCGAGGTGAAGATTGCCTACCCGCCACGCAACTTCAGATACACACGACTCTATACCACCCTGTTCGGGGGTCGCAACTGGTTTTATAAGGTACTGTGTGATTTTAAATGACTGAGACTGGTATATTGCGAATTGCGTGAAAACTATGGCATCTTTCGACTTCAAATTTTGGGACATGATAAAACTAGGTTGTAGCAATTTTCTCCTAGTTTACAGCAAATTTCAATGTTCCTGAATGAATCTATTGCCAAAAAACCTCCTCCAACTTTACACGGTCATATCTAATGAGATAGAGAGTTTAAATTTTTAGGAGAGACAGATAGACGATTTCGAATGTTTTGTCTGCTTTACGAATTGCTAACTTTTACTTCGTTTGTTCACAGGAACTGTTTAAAGTGATGTAACACGCTCTAATTAGGCCAAATTTAGGTCATTTTACCCCTCAAAGATCACATGTCCAGCTGCATCTAGTGGGCTAATGAGGCCTTGAACACGCATACGTCACGTGTTACTGCAGGTCTACACTGTAGTCTGCCTGGTTTTTACAGCTTGTTACCACTTCCAGACACCATGATCATGTCTGCTGGTTCGAGATGGAAAAGGAGAGCTGTAGACTCTAGACTCTACAGCTCTCCTTTTCCATCTTGAACCAGCAGACATGATCATGGTGTCTGGAAGTGGTAACAAGCTGTAAAAACCAGGCAGACTAGATGCTCTCTACTTCAACGTATCACTCTCTCCCTTTCTCGTTATAAGGTCACGTGACTGGAATTGGGATCGCGACATGGGCGGGAGAGAGAGAGAGAGAGAGAGAGAGAGAGAGAGAGAGAGGGAGAGAGAGAGAGAGAGAAAGTGTGTGTGTGTGTGTGTGTGAGAGAGAGAGAGAGAACGCTTTGTAGACATTGTTATCATGTCGAGATCCCAATTCCAGTCACGTGACCTTATAGCGAGAAAGGGAGAGAGTGAAACGTTGAAGTAGAGAGCATCTAGTCTGTCTGGTTTTCTACAGCTTGTTACCACTTCCAGACACCATGATCATGTCTGCTGGTTCAAGATGGAAAAGGAGAGCTGTAGCCCTACTGCAGTAGCACTTGACGTATGCGTGTTCAAGGCCTCATTAGCCCACTAGAAGCAGCTGGACATGTGATCTTTGAGGGGTAAAATGACCTAAATTTGGCCTAATTAGAGCGTGTTACATCACTTTAAACAGTTCCTGTGAACAAACGGTAAAAGTTAGCAACTCGTAAAGCAGACAAAACATTCGAAATAGTCTATCTGTCTCTCCTAAAAATTTGAACTCTCTATCTCATTAGATATGACCGTGTAAAGTTGGAGGAGGTTTTTTGGCAATAGATTCATTCAGGAACATTGAACTTTTATTTGCTGTAAAACTAGGAGAAAATTGCTACAACCTAGTTTTATCATGTCCCAAAATTTGAAGTCGAAAGATGCCATAGTTTTCACGCAATTCGCAATATACCAGTCTCAGTCATTTAAAATCACACAGTACTTCACATAATTATAAATTCAGGCTAAATAAATTACCTATTGGTTGGTTTGGCTTGCCTAGAACATTTATATGCCATATATATGGCAGAGAGAGAGAGCGATAGAGAGGGAGAGAGAGAAGCATGGCAAATGGGACAGGACACAGAACCCAATAATAACCCCCGAACAGAATCTATTTTCTCAGTTAGTAATGGGCTGTGATCTTGTGTCTACGGTTCTCTTTGTATTCTGCCATATTGTCTCCACAATCACGAAGACGGATGAGGAGGGAAATGAGGGAAAGTACATCCCTGATGTTATCAGTTCTGGAATTGAGATCACCTGTATCATCTGGATTATCAGTGAGTTACCGGCCCCAGGGGATTTTGTTTTTCAACCAGTCTTCAGTATTTTACCAGGGATAACTCCCAGATTTTTTCCCTGCCCGGGTGATTGCCGAAGGCAATCACCCGGGATGATGTTTTTAGCACGCACGTGCTAAAAAGATCATTCAGGGTTTAGAAATCAGCAGATTGTGTAATTAACTAAAATGTCCGTCCGTCCGTCTGTCCACCGTTACGCATAGTAACAAAGTCTGCTCCTTCATAAAACTTTCAGCTCGCACTTTGTTGATGCAACAAAGGAAATGATTAACACGCATTGTGGCGCGCAATTACTCACTCATAACACTTCCTACTTTCACCTGAAATCACTTTGGGTACCCTACAACCGTACCATGGCGTGGTAGAAAGTCTTCTAAGCATGAAACTACTATCACACAATAATTGTAAGTGACTGGAGTTAAGATGAGGGTAATATAAAGTTGAAGCACTTGGTAACCAACTAGGGTCTCCTAAGTAACTGTCTTGGTTATCATAGCAACTGCCTTGGTTACCATAGCAACTGCTTTGAATACCATAGCAACCACCCTGGATACCATAGCAACTAACATCGTATCAGCCAAAAATTGCTCTTTGAGTGCAAAATTCATCGGGAAATCCAGTTTTGAAGCTTAGTCATCAATTTTACATCTATCTGAGGCAGGGAAACACCGCATTATGAATACATAATGCAATAATTCTTGTTATCGTATCGTAACTTGCCCCATCATTTTCGACATCCCCTGTTTCAGTTCACTACGTGTCGGGAATGTTGGTCGCTGAACAAAGAATCAAATACATGACTAGTTTCATGCCCCTTGTTGACGCGTGTATTGTTATGGCGTTTATTATTGACTGCCTGATACACTTTGTATCCAAGGATCCTCCAGATTGGGTTAGTTAACATCCAACTGATACAGGGTGTTCATATGGGATCTTTACAAGCGTTGGGTTTCACCCAGAAAAAAGTTGACAAATTTAGCTCATGAAACTTCATACTTGGACTATTCTATACCCTCATTCAAGGTTCCTGGGAATTTTGGAGTTCTAGCACCCCCGAAAGTGTGTTTTTGGCATCAAAACTACCAGAAAGAATTTTCTGCTATAGTATCTACAAGTTTGTCAGGCAAATTAAAAATCGCACTTTACTGTTTGTATAAAAGTAGGTGTCAAATACTTTTAATTTCCCATGCCAGGGGAAGATTATTATACTGCCGGGTGCCGTTAAATCTGGGTCCGACTGTAGCTTTTTTTATTGGGTTCTTATCTCAAACATTAATTTAGGTCCTCTGATTAAAGAGCACCTCTAAAGATTGAATATATCCTAAATTCTGGGATATGGTAGAATAGACAGTAACTGATACTCCATGTTGGCCTTTTGAAATTCCGAACACAAACTTTCCTTGTGTTTTACTAAAACCTTAACGATATCATATGCAGTCTGAACCCCCGATATACCAGAGCATCCAGGTAAATGTCAAAATTCCAAAGTTTCATGATGATTGGATGTGTTTTATGAACTCAAAATTTCGAAAAAAGTGCCTGGAAAAGCTCTAAAATATCAATTTTTGCCGTTTTTGAGCTGTTTTTGGGCCTTTCCAGCCAGTTTATTTTGACCTTGGTGACTGAACCACACATCCAATCATCATGAAACTTTGAAATTGACATAAAAAATACCCAAAAAACATTCTAGCAAAGTCTCAGCATCAGCAAAAAATTCCTTCTGGTAGTTTTGATACCAAAAACACACTTCCAGGGGTAGTAGAGCTCCGGAAACACCAGGAACCTTGAATGAGGGTATAGAATAGTCCAAGTATGAAGTTTCATGAGCTAAATTTGTCAACTTTTTTCTGGGTGAAGCCCAACGCTTGTAAAGATCCCATATGAACACCCTGTACTACTGAGTAGCATTGTGAGACTCCTTGTGAGCATTATAAAACTAATAGTGTATAGAGTATAGACTGATATACAACATATATTATTATATGCTTATTGTTTGGTACACGCTGACACCCCAGCCCCATCAGCTATCTCTAAGAGCTATTGGAATACTACGATTGTTTAATCTTGCACGACATTCAACTCTTCTCTACTGTCTTGGACTCGCACTAAGACAAAGTTTTAATGGTAGGTTTGGCATTTAGTGATTTCACCAAACAATTGGTTTTCAGTTTGATAATGTTAATATTACTCAAACCTCCCTGATACATCCCTTCTTCAGACCTAATCCACGTGCTGTTTGTTATTATCTTCATTATCTTCTTGGCTGCTGGTTTCATCTACTTCATAGAGGGTCCAAGATGCAGGTACTACGATGAGCTAACTAACATCTGCCACGAGGAAGAGTTTACCAACGCCAATAATGTGTCTCTGGAATGTATCTACCACATAACGTGCACCAACAATCACACCAAGTACACCAACGTCTTTATCTCCAGCTACTGGGCTGCGGTACGTAGAACAGGTGAAATTATCTAAATGAACCGTCTGTAGCTGAACTTATAATGTTGCAGTAAAACTTGTGTTAGGAGTTACCACTCATACATTGTCAGTCACTTACCACTCGATTATTCCCATCAGGTAACCATCACAACTGTGGGGTATGGAGATATGGTACCCATCTCAATCATGGGCAAGATCGTGGGCTCAATCCTAGCTCTAATTGGTCTCCCTCTAATTGCAATACCCATGCCCCTTATAATGACCAAGTTTGAGTCTCTTTACTCAGCTGTCAAGGTACTTATAATTAGTAGACCGGGGTAGAAGAGTTTATTACCAGCTAGTAGGAGTATTGTCAGCCATCTGCATCCACCACAAAACCTCTCTCGCATCCGGAGTTCATACAATTTCTAACTACTAAGCAACCCAAAAACCTCTCACCCAGGAACAGAAAAATACTGAAGCCAATAGGACTATAAGAGCAGCAGCCAAAGAGAATGATACTTGGAGTGCTAGCCGGCATTCTTTACGGAACCTCAACTCAAAGGTTTGTCTAAATGATCTGGACTTTTCGGTAGTCAGTGATTTTGAATTCTCTTTCAGCTGAAAGTCATGTACACCAAGTGCAAGTCCTCCCCTCGGTCCCATGGTGCACCTTCCCCTGTCAGCCTGCACACTAGACCTCGCACAGCAGAGGTAAGTGACATGTCTCATTCATAGTTAGGTGCCGTATAGTTGATGTAAACCTCGGAAAATTAAACATTTTACCCTTTTACCCCCCCCCCCTCTGGCTTTGATTAGTTTCCTAAAGATAGTTTTTCCCTATCAGGAGATCCAACGAATAAACGGGGACAGTTTTGAAGAGGATTGGGATGCACCAGAGAGTCCAACGTGGGGTGATAAGTGGAAAGCAGTTTATGGTCGGTGTCCCCACTGGTACATGTAACAAACATGGCTGTGCAACTTGTGACATTGCAAAAGAGGAACCTAAATAACTTTAGACCATGTGATATTTAATTTAGATTTTGTTGTTTTGTTGTTTGTGCTTTTTGTATCTTTGAATACCGTTTTGACTATTTAGAGTAAGGTTAAATATATTCTGGTTTGAACGACTAACTACATAAAACATCATGTTCACTTAGCTCACTGAATGGCAAGAGATGCACACTGCAGTTCTCCTGCTTACTCATATCTCTGGCCGCGTGCCAGAATGTCACCTTCTACCTGGGCCGAAATCCCTATGAGTGGGAAAATACGAAACGGATAGCATACGATTACAAGGGATTCTTTGATCCAGTAGTTGAGGCAGCCATTGATGATGCCTTAACAACTTGGACCTGGGATGGATCTGCAGTGGAACCGGTTGTAAAGTCTTTAAACGCATCTAAAACCTCCTTAACTCGAAGTATCCAGTCTGGACCAGCTCTAGCAGCCATCAACACCTTCAAAGACTCACTTCATGGGATCATTGGAATTAGTACCACTGGAGAAGGCTTTTTTGGGGCTGAAATTGCCGATGTTACGTATTTCCACACCTATAATGATGGGACTAGCGCTATCTTCGATTACGATTCGGTAACCAAGTCTAGTATTTTCCAGTCAAGTATCCGACTCGGACCTACATACAGCTTTATAGCTAATGCTGTCTTGGAACTTCTTAATTGGATAGACCCTGAATCTACTTCTGTTGCTGGTACCAACATTGTAGTTTTCTATGAGAACTCATTTTCGTCTGATAAAATAGCCAGTAAACTGGTTGAAAGTATTCAATCCAAAAGACCCTCGTGGACAGTGGATGACCGTAATTTCAACTCCAATGAGTTCGATTGTGCTGGAAGTGATGTGAACTATTTCTTCCCTACAAAATACACGGACATGTCATTTTTCAATGAAACCAGCAGCACTATCATCACACAAACAAGAGGTGAATCAACTTGTTTCTCAGTTCTAGATACACTATCACACTATCAGTATCACACTATCAGTATCACATATATATCTTCTAACCAAACTAAACTGTGTATCCTCTTCAGGTATTGTGATTATCGGATCGAATGGATTTATTCGGCAAGTAGCAGTGTCACTCCACAAGGCCGTCTCTGCAACTGACTGGCTCAAAACAGAGGAATTCCTACTCCTAGCAATACCATCCACACTCGGCCCAAAGCCATCGTATCGAGCAGCTGACGTGCTCTCCCTGAATCCCAGCACAGTATCAGATACAGACGATGCAACAGCTAAAGATGCCTTCCGGGTAGGAGTGAAAACTTGTTGTCTTTTATCGTGTGACAAGGTCACCTGGTTCCCCCTTGGTACGAAAATGACCCCCCTGTCCCTCTCTCACTTCTCAGAACTTGGTTGTGCTCACAGAGGATTATGACGAGGACAGATACGAGGAGATAGCAGCGATAGTAAGGAATGAGTTCTACTCTTCTCGACCTGATCTCGCACAGACCGGCTGGGATTCACGCAGACCTGTAAGTTTTCCTGGCGTGAGTAGTTGAGTTAGTTTA
This sequence comes from Hormiphora californensis, assembly GCA_020137815.1. Taxonomy (NCBI): domain Eukaryota; kingdom Metazoa; phylum Ctenophora; class Tentaculata; order Cydippida; family Pleurobrachiidae; genus Hormiphora; species Hormiphora californensis. Next base: position 811,586 of record CM035352.1, read on the forward strand.
CTGTGGGCATGGGGACTAAGTAAAACCCACAAAATATAGAAAAGTCCCCCACTTGGGTTTTATTGGATATTATCAAATATCTGTTTTTGTAGGTACCACTGTGGTCAGGCTACACCTATGACGCGACTCTGCTCCTTATGAAGGCTCTGCAATCAGTCAGCGATCCTAGCGACTACTACGACTATCTAACCAACAAAGCATGGACCTGTAAGTTGTCATGGGATATGTGTCTAAACTGTAAGATAAATAATTAGGCCTGGAAAGTTGGAGGGTCTTGTTTATTAAGTACCTCCCTCTCAGCTGCTGAACTGGGTGATATCAAACCATTCTTTGGTACCATCGATATTAACCAGTATGGGGATAGGAACTGGAAGCTAAAAGCTCACCATTTCAACAATCACCATGGCACGTGGACCCACGTGGCATCAATCACTGAGGGCAGTATCACTGAGGTTTGTGCGGGGAAGAGAGAGTTTGGCAAATTGAGGTTAGGAATTATAATAAGGTAACCCATGAACTTGTAATGTACTACTTCACCTCTATACTATTTCACAACAGGTAGCTACACCGGAGTGGCCTAGTTCAGCTCCCCAGTTGAGACCCAAATGTGAATACAAAGAGTGTGAAAAGTTCTACAAGAAGGCCAAGCTACCAGTTCTCATAACTTTAGCTGCCATTGTCGGTCTAGTTATCCTCGTCGGAGTTGGCTGGTATTTGAGACGACAGTACAGGTTCCGGAAAGCGCTAAAGAACTTGGAGTGGAACATTAACTTTGACAAGTTGATGGAGGTCTCCCTGACCCCCGAGGAGGAGGAGGAACAGAACCAGAAGTGTGCCATAAAAAAGAGGTTTGATTCCCTGGAGTCACTCAACCTACCTCCGTCCAGTCACAAGATATATGGAGAGATGCAGGTGTATCTGAAACCCCTGTTGAAAGAGTTTTTCGAGGATGTTCTTAATAATAAATCTCTTATGAAGGAGCTACAGCAGGTAACAGAGAGTGCCCACTGCCCACTGCCCCCCCCCCCCAGAGAGTTGTTGTGTTATCCCCCACTAACTCAAATATTTTATCAGATCCATTCAACAATAGTTCACTAACTCCCACTCTCTCTCTCTGCAGCTGAAAGATATTAAATCTGAATACTTGGTGGACTACATTGGTCTCACTAAAGACAAGACAGGATTCACCTGGATGGTCTATGAAGACTGCATTAAAGGAACCTTGCAGCAGACTCTAGAAGACGAGAGTTTTGAAATTGATGCACAGTTCAAACTGAGTATGATCGACGATATAGCACAGGTATGGAAACTACAATCACCTAACTAGCTTCCTCACACACGATCACACTTACATTAGTCAGTGTCACAATCGATCACACTCCCCCCGACCAGGGTATGCAATACATTCACAACAAGACAAGTTTTGCATCACACGGCAACTTGAAACCCTCAAACGTCCTTGTCACCAGAAACTTCACCCTAAAAGTGTCTGATTTCGGGGAATCAATCTTTTTAGTGGACATGAAAAGGAATTATAACCACAGTGAAACTCAGCACAATAAGCGTATGTAGTTCATCTCACAACTATGACACCTTTCACTACTCCATCTCATAATGGCTAACCAATAGTTATCGTTTACAGGTCTGCTGTGGCGTGCCCCAGAGCTTCTTCGTAAATCTCATATTCACATTTGTGGAACACCAAATGGGGATCTGTATAGTTTTGCAGTTATTGTTCATGAGATTGTCACCCGTCAGGGTCCGTTCAACTTGAATTCCTTGGATAACACTGAAAACCCTACTTGTAAGTTGTGTACTAAACTGTTTAGTAATAGCATGCAGTTGATTGTTGAAACTAATATATCATCTTTACCATCTCACTCACGTACCACCTCTCTATTCTCTCTCTCATGTACCATCTCTCTCACGTACCATCTCTCTCACGTACCATCTCTCTCACGTACCATCTCTCTCACGTACCATATCTCTCACGTACCACCTCAGCAATCATTGAGAAAGTGAAGTACTCCGCTACTGAACCATTCAGACCAAGGTTTAGTGAATCAGTCCGGAACAAATACATCAAGGTACACACAATTGTCAGATTGGGTTGTTGTGATCTTCCTAAATATCAGTATACAATTAGTATAAAGGTGATCTAAATAGTAAAGGTGATCTAATTAGTATTGTTCCAGAGAATTGTGAGATGGTGTGATGATAAATGGTGGCATGAGGATCCTGTCAAGAGAACTAACTTCAAAACCATCTGTGCATATATGAAGAAACTACGACCTAGCAAGTAAATTATTGATTATTATCCAGGGGGGATCCACTATTAATATAATAGCGAAACTAGAACTAGACTAGAACTATAGACTTGACTGCTGTTTTACTTCATTGTCCGAGCAAAAAATAATCAAATGAAGTTCACCAAAAATATAGTAGCAGGTTTATTAATCTCTGCCTTGATACACCCACTAAGAGAGAGAGAGAGAGAGAGTGGTGTAACTAACTGTCTGTCCCAGGAAACAGAAGACATTCCTGGACACAGCCATCAGGAGGATAGAGAAGTTTAATCAGTCAATGGAGAAGAAGAATGAAGAAAAGAGGGAACAAGCTGAAGCGGAGATGAAGAAGGTCACTGAACTGAGGGCTTCCCTCATTCCCAAGTAAGAAAACTCTGTCATAGTACTGGCCTGACAAAGAAAACACCAAGGATTTCTCCAAAATATTGAATTCCAAACAATTGAATTCCAAACAATTTATAGCCAGTACTTCAGTTATTTACCCCTCTCTCTCCCTCTCTCCGTACAGAGATATTATCAAGGCTGGTGTAGATAATTTCGTACCCGAAACCATTCCAAACGTGACAGTGGTCGTAGTTGAACTAGATGGGTGAGTTATACTATTACTTTCCCATGTATTACCCCCACCCCTAATACCACAATTACTTTGCCATGTATTACCCCTTCCCCCACCACTAATACCACAATTACTTTGCCATGTATTATCCCCTCCCCACCCCTAATACCACAATTACTTTGCCATGTATTACCCCCACCCCCACCCCGAATACCACAATTACTTTGCCATGTATTACACCCTCCCCCACCCCTAATACCACAATTACGTTACCATGTATTACCCCCTCCCCCACCCCTAATACCACAATTACTTTGCCATGTATTACCCCCTCCCCCACCCCTAATACCACAATTACTTTGCCATGTATTACCCCCTCCCCCACCCCTAATATCACAATTACTTTGCCATGTATTACCCCCTCCCCCACCCCTAATACCACAATTTCTTTGCTATGTATTACCCCCATTCAATTAATCTCCAACCTGCCCCTAGATTGGACAAGGCTCTGATGGACAATCCTAAACTACTCAAAGAAGTAGTAAATGTAGAGAGTGCTTTCCGAAGTACTGTTGATAACATTGCATATACTAGCGGTATACATTATGTAAGTGCACTGATCCTTACCCCGATTACTACAACCCTGACTCCCTCACTATATTCCCCTCTCCCTGTAATACTTACACTCTCATCGCTTCTTTCTGGGCAAAGCACGTGACAATGGGTCAGCGCGATGCCTGACAGCTCTCTTCCCACCAGGGTATCTCACACCGGATTCACCGCATTTGGTTCCTCAGCCAAACAAGGAAGAACGGCCCTAACAACCACAGTTGTGTGATTATGGTGCTTCAGAACATTATGAACAAAGCCATTGAGATCATAGAGAAATCTCCCTTGAGGGATATGCTGGCATTCAAGGCAGGAATTCATAATGGTAACTAAAAAAGGGGGTTTTGCTGTCAGAGCATTGGCCTGACAGGGGTTTTGACTTTTGAGAATGGAACCTTTTATCACTTTTCCTTATTAAATAACGGGACTATTTTATCAGGGACAATAAGCACAGGTATGATTGGTGATTCATCCGACCCATCCGCCCAGTTCATCTTTTGTGGTGTCGTTGATATCGCTAACGAACTCTGCTCTTCTGCACAAGGTATTGATTTTGTGTCCTGATAAAAGAAACCTAAACTGTTTGTTCTGTCTCCTAAACTTTTTGTTCTGTCTCCGTTCAATCCTAAACCAGTGCTAACTTTCATCTATACCGCAGAGTATGAGGTATTGGCTACAGAAGATGCCCAAAAAGTCTTTAACGACATCAAGGAAACAACTCTTTGCCTGGATTGGGGAGAGAAGAACGAATACGAGGTGATGAAAAGTTCTTGTTTTGAATCTGATATTGCATTTTCAACCCGATCCCTTTTGACCCCCATTTCTTGCTCCCTCTCGACACCCCTTCCTTTAGCAGAGCGGTAAAAAGATTGAGGCATATAGTGTGGACGTGCTAGGAGACTGCGACAACTACTGTCTCATCCAGAAATAGAAGGAAAAGAACAGGAAAGGGATCCGACATCTGAGGAATGGATGAAATTTCGGAAAATTCCGCGGTCCCAAGAAAACCAAGATTGTGCTGCGCGCGCCCGTCGAACGGGTCGCATGCATGAAGAGCAAAACAAGAAATCTAGGACTGTGACATAAAGTCAGTGAATTTGTTGTATTGGCGCCAATACTCACGAATTCAGTTTGTTAATTTATATCAAAAGTAAAATAAAAGTTCATGTATGCAGTGTGTAACTCTATTCTACATTTCTCCAACTTGAAATAACTCGTAATTCAATCGTCTCTGGATTCTGAAGCCAATGTACTAGCGCTGGGGAAGAGCGCGGATAACAGGAAGTGAAGGTTGCACCTTGGTGACTCTCACAACAGGTCCATTGACACGGGGCTGTGATCGAGATACCCTAATGATCGGTATGGGCTGTGTTTTAGATACCCTGCTAGGTCCTGTCAGTCCACTTACAATACCATTGGGTCGGGGGAAATGTGTAGCCGGCCTCCTTGGACCCCTGTTATTGCAGCCCACAGTCTTGCTATATCTGGAGAACTTTAATTGACCCTCTTGTGATGTCGAGGGTGAAGGGGATGGTTTCTCTGCTTTACCCTGTCGACCCATAACCCTGTTGACGTTTCCAATATGTACCATGAACCGTCTGATATCGCACTGGAGGGGAGTTGACTGGTTTAATTGGTTGGATAGAGCTCCTGATAACCTCGGGGCCAGCTGTGGGAGCTATCCTATTGATTCCCCTACCTTCCTGGATATATTTGGCATAGAACGAGTTGTAACAAGGTTGGTAATATCCCTACATTTAGTAGCCTTTGATCTTCCTAACTTGTTGTTTTGATCTTGGTCACGCTTTATGAAGGACCTATACTGCTCGGAGGGTCGAAACATGGCCGTCTTGCTCACTACAGGAAGGGGGCTGGCCTGTTCCACAGTTAGAATTGGACTACACGATTCCTGTCTCTCAGAACTCTGTAGCTCAATACTGGTCTGACGGCGAGACATCACCGTTCCTAAGATGTCTCGTGCGATGAAGGATGTGTCTATACCCTCAAAAATATGTTGTTTTTGGCGGTGGGGTAGGGATGTTTTGGGAAGTCTCTTGAAGGACCCTCCTCCTCCTTCTGCCATGGCTTCCTCTAAAGCATTCGTACTGGCTAACGCCTCCATCGTCTGTAACAAAGTGTGTGTTAGATAGTGTACCTAGGTAGTACTAGTGGGGGATACTTGATAGGGGCTAGTGTACCGAGGTAGTGGGGGCTAGGGTACCGAGGTAACCTCGGTACCCTAGCCCCTACCAAATCGAGGTAGATATGGGGTATGGGCTAGGGGTAGTGGGAATTTCCCACTGGGAAAACGAGTATCAAGTTTGGGGAAGCTTCAAATAGTCGACAACAAAACAGAGTCTGGGTATCATGGGTTCATCAGCCCCCAAACACACGGAAACTGCGGCCCGGGGCAATAATCCTGCCCAACATGTTAATATGCAAAGGTAACTTTAACCGGTAACTTGGACTGGGAATGGGATACTGAAAGAAAGGTTAAGAAAATGAATTCTCGTGCATACTATAACAACCACTAGACGAACAGTACTAGTATAATATCCTGATAATAAGTAGATTATATCTCAGGATATAAAGAGAGAACAAAGAGCCGAGAGATACTATCAAGTACGGGTGCCGGTTCCGATTGCATACTGTAAATGTTCTACTCTGCATCTCTCTGCCTCTAAGTCTATCTCTCTTTTCTTGACTAGCTCACCGGCATCGCAAGTAGAAAATTTAAACGCAGTCTAACCGCGACTGCTCATTTACTCCTGTGTGCACATGGCTTTCTTCTCTATCCCCCTCTAGAGAGGCCTCGCTCGCTCTCTTTATTTCTTCCTTCCTTCCGTCTCTCTCTATACTATTTGTATCATGCAGCTACCTGGTGCCGCACGCGAACACGTGAAAGTGAACCGTATTGGCAGAAAACTTCACTGTTTTAACTATCCACCATCTGAGGTTTATAACAACACTGCTGAGTTATATCTCTCAGTGGTTTGGTGATAGTGATACTATAGAGACAGGTAGAGACTAGACCGTATAATATATCCCAGATATATCAAACATGCAGGCCACTACTAAGAGTAATATCACTTAGCAGGGAGAACACTAGATGTAAGACCTGTTTCAGGGCAATCACCTATAAAGAAATGATGAGAGAGAGAGAGAGAGAGAGAGAGAGAGAGAGAGAGAGAGAGAGAGAGAGAGAGAGAGAGAGAGAGAGAGAGAGAGAGAAAGAGAGAGAGATAGAGATAGAGATAGAGATAGAGAGAGAGAGAGAGAGAGAGAGAGAGAGAGAGAGAGAGAGAGAGAGAGAGAGAGAGAGAAAGAGAAAGAGAAAGAGAAAGAGAAAGAGAAAGAGAAAGAGAGAAAGATAAGTAGTAGAGGAAGTGATTCAGAGACTCGCGACTTGTAGTGGCCCGTAAAGACGGAACAAATTCACAAGGAGATGGATAAAGGAGCAGCAGTAGGGTATAACTATATGTGTAATGCCAATGGAGTTTAGGGGGCGAACTGAGGGTAAAAAGATCTACAAAGTGTTTCAGCCAACATGCAACGTCACACAGCTGTCAGGCATGACTAATGTCAGAGGGAATTTGGGGGTTACCATGGTAACCATGTCAGGGCACCTCTAACTAACTGGCGTGGAAACTGATCTGCTCCCAGAGAGAAATGTTACAAATAACAAGATCAAGGGTATCAAGGGTATCGGTTTTGTATTCTTGGAGGGCCTAGTTTAGTTACTCAACAAGGCCAGGGAGGGGTTCAGGGTGGATTCATAAGACTGTGTTACAATAACTCACCCTTTGAGAGCATGTCGCCTTGGTGAGATCCACAGCTCGCTGTGAGGGTCTCCCCGGGTTCCTGATCGTACTGCGTCTCCTTAGCCAACCTCCCATCTCTCTCTCTCGACAAAGCTCTGAACAAGAAACGACAGAAAGGGATCAAGTATCAGATCTGATTAGAGAGAAGTGTTAGCTAGTAGTGGGGGCCATCTGTTGTACTGTAATGAACATACCAAGGGGTGGCATATATTTGAGATGGGAGGGTCTGTATAAATCACGAGGGATACACGGAGTCTTAATAGTCAGTTTGTCAGATTCGCACGCCGCACAATATGATATTTCAGGGAACTGGGTTTGACGTTTTCGTGAAAGCCAGGCGCGCGAGATCAGAAGGGGGTATCTGACAAACTGAATGAATAGACGAATTAAGAGGTTCTTATATCACGAAAATAAACAAATAAAGGTAAGAATAAGGGACTTTCTTCTTGTGTTGCAGGTATTCAATATGATACATAGCGGCATCTTTCTCTGTCACATCTAAACAGCCATCTCCTCCCCCTCCTTGTCAGACCCAACAGCCTCCTCTTCCCCCTCGCTGTCAGAGAAATCAGGTTTCAGCTTGTTCTCCTCGGGTTCAGGTTCAGGCTCCTTGAAGTTAGTCCTCTCAAACATATTAGCAAATCGTTTCTTCTGGTTAGCCCTGAACACTTTCATTTTGTTGGTGCACACCTTCATTGCATTGATAGCAGCAGCGTTCTTGTTGTCCACTACCAATACCGCCTTGTAGTGATTGATGGCCTCCTCCCATTCCTGGCTCATCTCAGCGGCCTGACCCTTCCTGAACAAACACTTGATGTTGTTAGGGTCCAGTTGTAGTGCGTCTTTACAGGCCTTTAGAGCAGCGTTACCATCGCCCAGCTTTATATAGCAGATAGCCTGATTACTGAAACCAGCCAACATCAGAACTTTAGCCCTGTCCTCATCAGGTTTATCCATAACCTTCTTCTCTTCTTTGACCTCCTCGCTATCACTATCACTCTCATCTCCCTCGAACTCATCCCCCTCCTCCAGATAGTCAGTAATCAGCTTGTACTTCTTCAGTGCCAGATCATACTTCCCCTCCTTAAAATACTGGGTTCCCATTTCCTTCACTTGTTCGGCAAACTTTATCTTCTCACAGCCATCCATCTCATATTTGTATTTTGCCTGCTCAAAGGTCTCCTAGAGTCAGCAGGTAGGTAAGGTCGGCAGCTCCAGGCACTGCCAGTTCGGGCATTACCAACATTTCCATATGCGTACAGAGACTTGACAGGTAACCTTGGCTGTCTCTCCCTTCTTCATCTTAAGTAGGGCAGTCTCAACTACCGGGTACTGGAAAAAAGGAAGGGGTGTTAGTTTTGGGGGTTGATATTGAATCAGATTATGATAGTGTTTAGTAGTCTAATTTGTTGAGTAACAAACAGCAAATAATAGGGGGAGTGGGAGAACTAACCAATATCATGTGCCGCTCCATCCCCCAGGATAAACTCTGCAGATCTCTTCTCCAGTTCTCTGTCCATGTGACTCATAACCCAGCTGATTTTAACTGTGGCTCCCTCCCTCGGGTTAGATAGTCCAGTACCCTCAACAGTGGTAGACTTGAGCACCCCACCATCAGTCCCCTCTGTACAGTCCTCCCCGTAGAAATCGTGCATCTCAACCTGGCAGGGGGAATCAGTGCGATAGGTTGTATTTGTTGCTGTTGTGTTTGAACAAGGTGAACCTTGGCAGGGGTCCTAAAACTGTAGAACCTTCTAGGCGGGTTATTGCTGCGCTGCGCGCCATCTCCCCTACACTTGTGGTATCGCGCCTTACCTCGAACTCTAGAGTGCTGTTGGGCGGGATCTTGGGGGGCGATCCGGAGGCTCCATAGGCATAGTCTGGTTTACAGGTTAGAATGGCAACTTCACCTCGCTTCATGGTCACAATACCCTCATCCCAACCCTTTATAACCTGACCTGGGGAGAGAGAAGGAGTTTATACAAAGAATGGAATATGTACAGTGTACACTAATTGGAGGGAGAGAGAGAGACTAACCATAAAATGTGTTTTAATTGAATTAGTACACCCATTTTGTCTAATAAGACACTGATTGGACAAATTAATTACATTCTACACACACAGTACCTACCTGTTCCAACTTTAAACTTGAACAGTTGATCCCGGTCCTTGCTGGAATCAAACTTAGAACCATCTAATAACCTGCCAGTGTAATGGACGCTAACTTCATTTCCAGCACTAGGTGTGTCACCCGCTCCCTCGGTGAGAATCTACAGGGGCAATTTATGTTTTGTAACAAAGTCAAGTAGTGGGGTAGTAACAAATACAATATATTATTAGGTGTAGCAATTGAAGGAAATAATAAAAAGCTCCAAAATACCTTTTTGATGATGCCACCATCCTGGGCTTTGCTAACATCGACCATGGTCTGTGCTAAAAGTATGGGAATAAAGTTAGAGATAGAGAGAGATAGAGAGAGAAAGAGAGAGAAAGAGAGATAGAGAGAGGGAGAGAGAGAGAGAGAGAGAGAGAGAGAGGGGGGGGGGGAGAGAGATAGAGAGAGAGAGAAAGAGAGGGGTGGAGAGAGAGAGAGAGAGAGGGGGGTGGAGAGAGAGAGAGAGAGAGGGGTGGAGAGAGAGAGAGAGGGAAAGATTCAACACTCAAGATCTTTAGTGCTTCAAGAATATACTAATTCGTAATTACATAATTCAATCTTAAAATAAACGATTATAAAACCGGGTCACAATAAAAAGGATTAAAATTTGTATATTATAGTCCATTAAAAAGAGTCTCCTAGAATCCTATAAGTTGAGATGCAAGATATTACCCATTTAGGGCTACGGACAGGTACCACAGTAGCACCTTTCTTTCTTTCGCTTATAACAACCGCACACTGATCTTGGAACATTGTAGTTTTAGCATGAAACACCTTTTTGTTTTTCACAAGTGTTTTAGGCTCCCTGCCTAATATCTCCCCTCCAGCAGTTGTAATGAGTTGTGTTAGTGCTTCCCTGCTAGGCCCTTTCCAATCCTCACCCCGATCCAGATAAAACTTCATCCCAGAAAACAGTGGAGGTTCTCCATTCAACAAACTCTTGTGTGCATCAATGGGACCATGTCTAGCAACATCCCCAGTTGTTCCTAACACAAAGTAGTCCTCCAACTTGCCCCAGGTCCCAGTGGAATTGTAATTTCTTCAACCAGCTCTCCCGCAGTATTGGAATCCTCCTAGACATTGCCTGTAGGAACTTTGCAGTTCTCTTACACAGGATCCCCTTGTCTACTGCACAAACTAGGTGTGTAGTGGTGTCGGTAACTTCCTCTGTACCAGGGTGTCCTGGGGTTCTGGAACCCTGAGATAACCAAAACGGGGTCTACAGTTGTGGCAAACCCCACCTCCTCTTCTACCTCCCTCGCCCCCTCTAGTACCTCCCTGACTTCTTCACTAGCAGCATAGTCAGTGGGAGTGGACCCTTCATTGTTCTTGGATGCCTTGTTAGCACCATGATTCCAGGAGCAGTTTCACTACCTCTACATTCCCTCCATCTCGCTGCATCATGAAGTGGTGTACTGCCATCCCCTGATCGGGCATTAACCTCTGCACCGGCACCCAGGAGGATTCTCACTATCTCTACCCTCCCCTTGTGCGAGGCATCGTGGAGCGGGGTCTGCCCTGCGTGATCCTTTTCACAAACTAGCGATAGTAAACTTTCTACTCTCTCCACATTCCCACTGTTAACTGCACGGTGGAGGGCTGTCTCTCCCTTCGCGTTGCGTTTTGCAGCACTGCCGGGTGTTGCTGGTGTTTTTGGAGCGGGCGTCTTTGGGGTGCGGGACACGGTTTGGGCCGGTGTTTTTGGAGCGGGCGTCTTTGGGGTGCGGGACACGGTTTGGGCTGGTGTTTTTGGAGCGGGCGTCTTGGGGGTAGTTTTAGCAGGAGTACTCAGGAGATCTTTTATTTTCCCTCCACAAGCTGATTTGGATGTTGACCCGCGTCGCGTTGGTTTTGGTGTTTTAGAAGTATCCAATGTAACAGTGGTATCCCCCGCTGTCAATCTAGAAGTGCTGTCAGGAGTTTTCGATGTGCGTTTGATCTTCCGAGAATTATCTTCCACAGTTGTTTCTGAAATGTTACTCTGGGATGAAAGCCTGTGGGATCTTCTTCGTACAACCTTCACTACATCTTCACTATCAGGAGGTGTATTCTCCTTGTCACTCTCTCCTCCTCCTCCTGAGGACTTCCTTCTTTTCGGTTTCTTGTTGCTGCCCGGATCACTTTTACGTTTCCTGTTCTCGTATGTCTTGGTTACGGGTTGGACGTGTTGTGATTTCGGAGTGGCGGACTCTTCAGGGGTATTGAGGTTTGGACTGATACCCGAGGTTTCCTTCTTACGCCCAATAGTGTTCTTCTCCAGTGGACTTTTAGTGACCTTTCCTGAATTAGTTGGCTCACTGACAGGCTGGATTGGTTTAATAACTTCGTCCTCCCCCTCATCGGAGTCATCAAATATCCCGCCAAATACAGGAAGAGACGACCCACCCTCCTCTACCTCCTCTAGGTCCAATGTTTTGTTACCATCAGGAAGTTGTTCCGGTGGGGTGTGATACAGAGGAAGGGGAGTTGAGGAACGGTTAAATTTAGACCGCATTTCCTTACAAAGGGAGACAACGTTTTGGAGGGTGTGGTCAATGAATGTATCACTCCTCCAGAATGGCTGGCTACAGCTGGGACACCGAGGATCCCCTGGTTCTGAAAAAGAGTATTTTAAAAAACGAAGTAAAGTCTGTCAGTGCAGGGGTTGAAGCCATGTCGAGGGAAATTTGAAAAACTTAGTGAGAGTTATAATTGTTGCTTGGGATGACACAACTTACTAGAAAGCTCCTTCTCAACGCATGCGTCACAAAAGATGTGACAGCATAGTCCCACGCTCATGGGTCGTTCCATTAAAGAGTTACATTGTGGGCATTCCAACTCGTCTAACAAACTATCAATCCCCAGCTTGACTCGCGGCCATGTCGCCATTCTGAGACCACTATTGGTGCGACATTTCTACAAATAAAAGTTGTCTCATATAAAACCGTCCTCTTTGAACCGGGCCGAAGATAGGGTTCATTCTAGGTACTCGATCTTATCGTATATAATATCGTTTATGTTGGGGTGGTTAGTTTTGGGTAGCCACTAAGATGGTAAACGTAGCCACTCGCCAGAAAAAAACTCAACACACAGTCAAATCAAAATTAGGTCCACATTGTTCTTTGGGGTGTGCTACAGCTGAATTTTCAACCCCGTACGTCTCACATATCTCAAGATAACAAACTGGATTGGATGAGGAGGTATTCTATCGCTTCTTAGTTGGTGTTTTAATTGCGGCTCTATCCTTCCCAGTGTTCTCAGAATTATGTCGCTCGCTAAAGCACAAACAGAGAAAACGAGCCCGTCAGCCGACCCGAAACCGGATTAAATTTGGCCACCCGCTGGTCTCAGGGCCTCCAAATATGTCAAAATATGTCTGAATTGTCATTTGGGGTCATTTAGACCTTTTAATAACATGTAATTACCCTTTAATTACATGTAATTACATTTTAATTACATGTAATTACTTCCAATTACATTCCAATTACTTTAGGACCTCGAGAGCTTTCGAACGCACCCTAGAACACCTTTCTACTCCTTGTAATTGCCGAGTTCTGTATACCCCTTATTTTGACTGTTTTTTGCGTCCTACCTCTTATAGGTTTGGGTATGGTCACCGCCACACCCCCTATACGTCGCGGGACCTCGAGACCTTTCCAACGAGCCATAGAACACCTCTCTACTACTTCAGGGGGCTTCAAAACTTTCACTCTAAAAATATTATGGTTTATAGTTTTATGGTTTTTTTTCATCTGGTATTAAAGGGATACTGACATATTCAAATCGACCATCTCAAATTTTAGTAAAACATTGCCCAATCACATCATCTGAGAGAATAAATACATTGTGTCGAAGTCCGAGCTCTCTACTCCCTCTACTTCTCAAGATATAGGGTCCCAAATATTAACACCCACTAATTGGTTATGGTAAGAGGAGGAGACCAGCATTACAGATTACAGGTAAACACGAGCCTGTTTATATGTCATTATCTCAGCTAATACACATGCGATTTTGACCGGGTTTTTTCTAAAACCTTTAAGACCACTTCTAGTTTCTGTTTTTGGTTTCCATTTGTCTCTAGACTTGTCATGAATAGATAGAACTATAACTAAGCAAGACGGTGATTTTTTTGAAATGTATGCCTTCTTAGAACAATATTATCATGGTATACAGTAACTAATGTCAATCAGACTTGGCTGTACTTCCTCAATTTTACATACAAATTGTTAGTATTTAGCCCATAGTCAATAACATAGTCAATAGTTATCAACTATTCAGCCCTGAAATGAATATTGTATCCTAGGAGAGTATAAACTGAAAAATTTAGCCAAATAATTGGTATAAAAGGCAAAACCATTAAACCAGACTAATTTTGATACGTTGAATCACGTGAGCAACTTTGGCAAGCGCCCAGGGGTGGAGAAAGTGACCTAATTGAACATAATCGGGTCTAATTGATCGTAACTGTAACCTATCGCATGAAAACGTTATCAATTCATGTGAGAGCACTATCACCACTAATTTTGATACGCTGAATCACGTAAGCGGCTTTTCCAAGCCGTCAGAGGTGAAGAAAGTGTCCTAATTGAGCATACTTTAGTCTAATTGGCGATAATTGCATTTTTCAACTGGAAATGCTGAAAGATCGCATGTGGGGCACTTTACACACTAATTTTGATACACTGAGTCACGTGAGCAACTTTTCCAAGTCCTCAGAGGTCGGCAAAGTACCCTAATTGCCCATAATTGGGTCTAATTGACCTTACTCCAGTTTACCTCAAACTGCACTGTTTACTTGTTTATTTACTGATTTTTTTGGTCATTCTGATACAGATCGTAAGAAAATACTAAAAATTTAAAACATTTCTAACTTCCAGAAAAAAATCCGGTCAAAATCGTGCATGTGAAAGTTGAGATATTGACAGATAAACAGACTCGTGTTTACATGTAATTTGCAATAAAACTCTCCCCCTATACCATAACCAATTACGAAGTGCTAAAAGGTGGGGCCCTATATCTTGAGAACGAGAGGGAGTAGAGAGTTCGCACTTCGACTCATCCTATTTTTATCTCCCAACCAGTTACCACACCCAGGATCGTTGAAAAAGTCAAAAAATTTTGAATATGTCAGTATCCCTTTAAGGGCCTGTCGGCTCGACCCCGTTGTTTTAGTTTTAGGGGGGATGTTTTAGGGGGGGGATGGGTTGAGTTTGGGTTATTTTCGGGTCGGGGGGCCTTGCCAGGCCCCGAATGTTTATGGTTTTTTTTCATCTGGTATTAAGGGCCTGTCGGCTCGGCCCCGTTGTTTTAGTTTTAAGGGGGATGTTTTAGGGGGGATGGGTTGAGTTTGGGTTATATTCGGGTCGGGGGGCCTTGCCAGGCCCCGAACATGTCGACTTCTTCCTAACCTCCTAACCGGAGATATAAACTGTGCCAAATAAAGGGGCCCGCTCCAAACAAAACCCCTTTCCCCCTTTCCCTTCCCCAAATCCTGAAAATCAGGGGTTTTGGCCCAAAAAACCAAATTGGGAAAAAAAAAAAAAGGGCTCTTAAAAAAAAGGGGTTTTTTAAAGGTAAAACCATAAAAAGTAAAGGAAAAGACCCCATTACATCTGGGTTTTTTCCTTTTTACTGCCGCGCCAAAAATTATTAAAAAATGGCCTCCCAAAAACCTCCTTTAAAGGGGGGGGGGGGGCCCCCCCCTTAAATTTGGGAACGTCAGGAAATTAAATTGGCAAAATTTTCCCCCAATCCCTTTGCAAAAAAAGGTTTTTGGTTTTTAAAATTTTTTTGGGAATTTAAAGGCCCCCCCCCAACCCCAACCCAAAACCTCTCCCCCCAACCCACCAAAGCAATGCCCCATCGCCTTTGGGGGGGGGGGGAAGGGGGGGGGGGGCTTTATTCTCCTATTTTTCCCCCCCGGGTTTTTCTAGTCCCCCTTGGGCTTCCTTGACCCCGGGTTCCTGTAAAAAAATAAAAAAGTTTAGTTTTTCAAATAAATCATCACATAAACGGGGTTCATTTTTAATTCAAGCCCCTTTGCTTTGGGAAAAAAACTTGCCAAAAATTTTTGGGTTGGCCCCCCCAAAAAAACCGTTTGTCACATCCCAAAAGTTTTTAACCGGGCCGGGCATTGGAAAGGTACCCCCCCGGGGGAACCTTAAAACGGGGTTTTTCAAAAAAACCCGGTTAAACTTTTTTGGGATCCAAGGTTTTTATTTCAAAGAGGGGGTTGGGATTTTTGGCCTTACACCCCAAAAAAGGGCCCCTTGGGGTTTTGGGGGAGTTTTGGAAAAAAGGAGGGTGAAAACCTCCAAACCCCAGCGTCCCCCCCCAAAAAGTTTTTTTGTTTTTTTAAAATTTTTTTTTGGGGTTTAAAATTTCAAAGAATTGGTTTTGGGAGAGGTTAAAGGATCGGCCCCTTTTCCCAACCCCCAAAATTTATTATTTACGGAGGGAGATAGACTTTTTGTTTTGGGGGCAATTTTTCTTTAAAAATGTTTTAAAAACTTGCCGTTATTTAATTTTTTTAAAACTTTCAAGGGCCCGCGAAAAACCCAAACAAATAACGCGCCCCCGAAACGCAAAAAAAACCTACCCATTGATTGGACTTTCACATCTTTGTCTTTACAAAACCTTAAAACTTCGTTTTTTTATTTGGTCTAAATAAATTGCTTTGTTTGTCGACCACGTCTTAAGTTAAACACAGCAAAAACCCCTTTTTACCCCTAATTACATTGGGGTTTACTTCCCCCAACTTTTTTTTTTTTTTTTTTTGGGTCTTCAAACATCAAAAAAAAGCATTCGGCCATTTGGGGACGGTCCCAAGCAAGGGCAAAAAAGTGGTTTTTGCTGGTTTTACCTTTTTTTTTAAGAAAAGGTCCCCAAAATAAAACCCCAAATTGGTCCAATTTTAAAACCCCTAAAAATTTTATTTTAAATATTCTATTTTTTTTATATTTCCGTTTTCCTGGGAAAACCCAAAACAACCTTTCAATTTTGAAAAAAAAAAGGTTAACTCCAAAAACATCAACGGGATAAGGGGTAATTAAACACCCGGTTTAACTTTGGGGTGGACATTAAACCCAATAGGGAAACAGTCACCCAAATTTTAAATGCCCCCTTAAAAGGGGTTCCCGGGGAAATTTTTTCCTTTTTTTGTTTTTTAAAATACCTTGAAATTTTTTTTCCAAGTTTTTCAATCAAAAAGGGGTGGAAGTCCCCCAAAGGCCTTTTGGGGGGGGGAAATTATCTTTTTTTAAAATTTTTCAAGAAAACCAAACAGGCTTGGTGCCAAAAGGGTTGTTTTTAAAGAAAAATTTTTCTTTTTCAAAAAGTTTAATTGTTCAAGGCCTTTAATTTCCCCCAATTTTTACCAACCGCTTTTGACCCTCAAGGGAACCGGGGGTTTTTTGGGAAAAGGGGATTAGGACCCGAAATTTAAACTTCTCACCCTAGGGCCCCCAAACCCGTCCAACGGGGTTGGTGAAAGAACCCCAAAACGGGTTTGCACCCCATATAGGGGGAAAATGGACCCCCCCGGGTTTTTTTCAAAATTTTTTCAACCGCCCCCACTACCCCCTTTGGGTTTTCCCCCCCGAATTGTGTAACGATTAAGAACAATGGGAAAAACAAAGCCCCTTGTGAGTTTTTAAGTTTCCCATTTTTTTTTCTTAAAATGTTAACAAATTTCCCGTGGGGCCCCGACCGCCACCCCTCGTTGCTAGGACGTCCCCCCGGGCCATTTGGGCCGGACCCAAAAGAAAAAATTAAACTCTTCTTTAAAATTAGCCTTGTTTAAAATCCCCAACTATTTTCCCTTTTTTGCCTTTCGGAATGCGCGCGCCCAACGCAAAAAGAAATTTTGGGAAAAACCCGGTTAATAACTTTTTTGGGGGCCATTGTTCCCAAAAAATTCGTTTCAAATTTATAATCGGCCCCCAGGCCAAAAGGCACCGGGCGGGTTTGAAACCTGAACCCAACATTTCAAAGAAAAAAATTTTTAAAATTTTCCAGCCAATTGGGAACCCCTCGAACCCTTTTTTATATTAACCAACATATGGGTTATAAAAAAAAAATTGAAAAAATTTTTTCAATCTACTAAAAATTTTTAACCGTTTCCAAGTTTTTCAAAACCCCAAAGCCATGGTATTTACCTAAAACCTTTGGGGGGGGGAAGGACATGAACAAACCCACTCCCGGGCCCTTTAATGGTTTTTATTGGGGAAAAACCTTTTAACGGGGTTTCCCAAAAGAAAGGTAAGGTGGGAGCGGTTTAAAATTTCCCTTTTAAATTTCCAAAAATCGTTCAAACCCACAATTTTTTTCAAAGTTTAAAATGAAAAATGGAAATAATTTTAGTTTGAAGGTTTTGAATTCCATTTCCCTTAGGGGCCCCCAAAAAAAAGCCCGCCGGGTGACCAAAAACCAAAAATTTAGAGAAAATTTTTGGGCGCCCAAAGGGACTCCATCTGTTTTAATTTTCCGGTTTTGGTTTCAACCCCAAACCCATTTGTTGCCCCCCGGAACCCTGGTAAGATTAGAAAAAACCCCCAAACCCCCCTCTTTCACTAAACACATTTGTAATTTCCCTTTTTTGGTGGGTTTATTTAAAGAACCATAACTTTTTGGGCCCCAGATAAAAGTGAGGTGCAGGGGCGCAAAATTTCCCAAATTTATTCCTTCAACATAAAATTTTAATTTTAAACCCCTTTTTTATATATTTTTTTTTTGGCACTCTGTTAAACTAATTTTTTCAATTTTTTGGGAAAATTTGAGAAAGGGGCGGCGAAATGTAGCCATTTTTTTTAGTAACCCCAAAACGGGGTCAACTTGCTTAAACCAAACGCCAAAAAAAAAGCGCCCCTTGGACAAAAAAACCCCCCCCACTTTTTCGCCCCCAAAGCCAAAACGTCGGTTTGGGCAAGTGGGCCGTTTTTGTCATGCCCCGATACCCTTTAAATTTTTTGGGGCCGCCCCCTTTCAATGGTTGCTGTCAAACGCATTACAGCCTTTTTCAGGCCGGGGTTTTTTCCTGTTTTAAGCAAACACCATTTTTTACCCCCCTTTGGGGGGGGGTATACATGAACAAATTTTCATAAACCGGCCGGGCCAGTCCGGGGGTTTTTGAAACCTTTTAAATTTTTTTTCAAAAGAAAAAGGGTCAATCCCCTTTTTATTTCCCAAATTTTTAATTAAAAACTACTTATTTAAAAATTATTTTTTTGCAGCTCGGGATTAATCTACAAAACTTTCTAAAATTTTAAACCTCTTTTTATGGTTAAAACCGTGGCGGGACCAAACCCCCCCACCACCTCCGTGGTTTTTTTACACCCAATCCCTTTGGGGGAAAGGGAAATTTGACCTACCCCGTCGTTTTTTAAAATTTTGCAGCCCCCTACGGTTTTTTTGGGCCCCCGGTGCGTTTAAGATTCCCCGAAACCCCCCCATCCAGCCCAACAATCTTTTTGCATTAACTTTACTTTTTTTCCCCTTTTTGGGTGCATAATCTTCAATTTTTCCAAAAATTTGGGCCAAACCACTGCATGGGTGCTAAAAAATTAACCAAAAATTAAAAATTTGGGCCTTCAACTTTTTTTAATTTTTAACTACAAACTTTTAATTGTTATTAATAGTTTTTAACAAACACCTTATTTTGACCAGATGGTTTGGGGGAGGTAAATTTAACCAGATTTTTAAACACCCCGGTTTAATCTTTGGGGGTGGGTTGAAATAAAACATTTTTAAATTTATTGGGGTTGGTTTTTCACAAAGAAAGGAAGGTGAGAAAAAATGTACCTAACCCCTTTTTTTTCAAACAAAAAAAATTTTTAAGACCCCTTACATTTGGTTGCAACCATTTAATTTTAAAAATTGGAAACCCAAATGAGGGGCCCTTTTTTGGACAAATTGGAAAAAATTCTGTCAAAGGTAAAAAAAACCCTTTTTCAAGGCCGGGCCGGAACGAAAACACGGCTTTGGATTTACCCCCAAACCTTTGGGGGGGGGGAAAGGAAAAGACCTAACCCCCGCCTGTCCAATTTGGGGTTTTTTGGGGTCAATTCGGGTTGCCAAAAAATTTGGTGGGAATCGCTGCGGCCACCCAAAATTTTAAAACCCACACGCCCAAGCCCTCTTTTTGTTTTCCCTACTTGAAAACGTTCAAATTGGGGGATTAATCAAAGGGTTTAAAGAGTCCCTTTTTTTAAACCCCCCAAACCACCCCACCCTTTCCCCCAAGACCCCCCCAAACCCCAAACCGGCCCCATTCATCCCACCCTCCAAGGGCAAAGGGAAAAAACCTCCCACGTTTTTTTTAAATTCCCTTTTGGTTTAATCCCCCATACTCCCATTTTTGCCGCCCCGATTCCTGGCCAAAACGTTTCCAAAACCACCGGAAAAAAGCTCTTGGTAGTAACACGGTTTTTATTTTTTGGGGGTAAACATTACAAAACCCAAAATTCGGGGGCCCCCTAATTTTTCGGAAAACCCTTTCAGGCCCAAAAACTCCCCGTCCTTTTAGTTGGGCCTTTGAAAACTTTTTTAATTTAAACAATAAAAATTTATTAAATTGGCGCTTCTATTAAAATCTCATCTCTTTCAATTTTCCATTATTGAACCCAACACCCGGGTGCCAATTTTTGGAAAAATTAAAAAATTTTGGGGGTAAAACTTGAAAACCATTTAACCAAATTCCCCGGGTTTCAAAAACAGCCCCAGGTTTTACAAAAAGGCCTCCCGGGGGGGGATTTTAGTACCTGAAACCCCAACTTTTAAACCAACAAAATTTTGTGCAAGTCCGTTGTTATTGAAAAAAAACCCTTAATTCTTTTTGGGGAAATCAGGATATGGTGAAAAATTGCAAATTGGTTTGGCTTAAAATAAAATATATTTTCCCCCTTGTTAAAGGCCTTATTTGGTTTTTTGAAAACACGGGGGGTATTGATAAAGGCCCTTTGGGGGGGGATTTGGGGTCGGGAATAAGTTTTTTAACTCCCATTGGGTCCCCGGGGGGAGTAAAAAACCCCAAAACCACAGTTTAAGGGGGGACAGGACCGGGCCAACCAAAATTTTAAACTTTCGATTCCATAACCCCTTATTTTGGTTTGAACCGGAAAAGAAAAAATGGAACTAACTTTGGTCTTAAATGGGTTTTTGTTTGGGGTAACCCCCCATCCCGGGGGGTTTTTTGGCCGCCCCCCTCCGCGGCTTACATACCCCTTTTCGGCCCAAAAACCCCCCTCTGTTTTAAAATACCTTTTTTGTAGGGTTCCCTTTTTTTGCGGCATCGTCGAAGGTTCCAAAACCCGCCAAACAAAACCCTGGCAGCAAACTTTTTTTTGGCCCAGGGCGGATAATAGTTAAAAATTTTGCCTAAAATTGGGGAGGTAAAAGTCTTGCTCCTTTCAGCCCCCAAATTCACCAATTGGGACCTTCGACATCAATTTTTGAATATAAAACACTAAATTTATTATTGTTATATTTTGGCCCAGCTCTGATTTAAATCTAAAATCTCTTTCTATTTTTTTGACCATTACGAGTTAACTGGCGCACGACCAACTGCACAAAGCTCGATTTGGTGAGAAACCCCCGGTTAATAACTTTGGGGTAAAGACAATTGACATATAACCAAACATGCTTCTAAATATTTAATGCAAAAAACCCCTTCACGGTTTCACAAAAAAAGGCCCTCCAGGTGAGCATTTAAATGTAGCCTAACTCCCTTACAGTTTAAAACGATCAAAATTTTATGCAAGTAGGCCACCTTACTGTTGCAGGGATCCCCCTGCGTAATCCTTTTTAAATTCTTAGGGGAGACCAAAGCGAGCTCATGGTGACTCAAAATTTTGACAAATTAAAAGAAAGTGCTGTCAAACGCTATCAAAACCCTCCGTTGTTCGGCTCTGTGGGTTTCCAAATGTTTTCAACGCAAACACGGCATGGTAGTTACCTAAAAGGCCCGGGGGGGTTTGGGGGGGGGGGGGAGTTGTACATAAATCAAACTTCTTCACAAACCCAGCCTTGGCCAAAGCCCCGGTGGTGTTTGTTGAAGGGAAACCATTTTAAACTGTGTTGTCAAAAAAGATTTTAGGGGGGAGGGTGCGGCTCGGGGGCCCTTTTTTTCCCCCAATTTTAAAAATTTCCCAACTCGATTTCTTGCCCCTACATTTTGGTTTGAGCTCTGTTTTAAAACGATTCAAATGGGAACATGGGGGGGACTTTTAGGATCTGTAAAGGTTGTAAAGTTTCTCTTGTCCCTTATTCCCCCCAAAAAACACCCAAAGGGCGCTTTTACACAAACCGCCAAAACCAACCAAACCGACGGGCGTTTGACGACCCCACCCCCCACTATTGGGCGGACCCGGGAGAATGACCTACCCGTGTGTCTTTACAGTACCCGTTTGGTTTCAATCGCCCCGACTACTCGCCAGTTTGTTTTCCCCCGCCCCCGGAAATGCGCTGCTGTAAACGCATTACCAAAAAATCCACCAAACAAAGCCCTCTGTGTTTGCATTAACTTTACTTTGACTTCCCATTTTTGTGTGCGGTATAATCGTTACAAATTTCCATAAGACTCGGGGCCCCGAGCCAGCCCACAGCTCGGTGCTAGGATCTAAACTTTAAAACCAAAACGGTCCATTCACCCAAATTGGACCTCTCGAACATCAAAATTTTTGAATATTTAACTCTTAACTTTAAATTGATTATAAAATTTGGGCCTCTGATTTAAATCTACAACCCTTTTTCCTATTTTGACCTTTCGATTAAACGGGGCGCAGCACCCAAACTGCACAAAGCTCAATTTTTGGTGGTCACCCGGTTAAAAACTTTGGGGGTAAAGGACTTGACATTTAACCAAAATTTCAGTGCTTCAAAATATTTAACGGAACCCTTCACGTTTTCACAAAAAAGGCACCAGGGGGGCAGTTTAAATTAGCCTAAACCCCTTACCATCAACGATAAAAAAGTTTAGTGAAATTAGGTCACCTTACAGTGTCAGGGAACCCCCTGCAGTAACCCATTTCATTCTTAGTTGGAGCCCAAAGCGAGCTGCATGGGTGATAAATTAAAAATTAGAAGAAAATTGCTTCAACTGCTATATAACATACCGTTTTAAAGGCTCTGTAGGTTCCAAGTGTTTTCACGAAACCCGGGCATGGTATGTTACCAAAAAGGGACCGGGGTTTTGGGGGGAGGGGAGTTAGGTCTGGAATCAAGACTTCTTCAACTAAACCCCCGGGCCTTGTGCCAATCCTGTGTTGTTTATTGAAAAAACACTTATTAACTTGGGGGTTGCATCAAAGATTTTAAGGGGGAGGTGCGGACTCGGCGGCCTTTAATTTCCCAAATTTTATAACTTCAAAATCGATTTCATTAAAAACCCCCTACTATTTTTTTGCGACACTGTGATAACTGATAAAAAATGGGAACAATGAGGGGACGTTGGAGTCTTAGAATTTTGTAAAGTTTCTCTTGCCCCTTAGGGAACCCCAAACAACATCCAACGCGCTGGTGACACAAACCCCAACCACCTACCGACTGGTCATTGACGATCCCCCCCCCAAAATTTTGGGGGGCCCCCGGGAAAATACCTACCCGTCGGGTCTTTAAAAGGGCCGGGGTTTTGTTGTCAATCCCCCACTCTCGCCGTTTGTGTTGCCCCCCCGGCAATGCGCTCTGTCAACGCTTTAAAACCAAACCACACCCCCGAAAAAGCCTCGTGCTTAGCATTAACTTACTTTGTACTTTTCCCTTTTTTTTGTGTGCGGTATACATCAGTTAACAGAATTTTCCCATAAATCTCGGGGCCCCGAGCCAGTCACACCAGTGCAGTCCTGCTACAAACATTTCAAGAAAAAACGGCCAATTCAGCAATTGGACCTCTCGACACAAAATTTTTTTGAATATATTAACTACTTAACTTTTAATTGATTTATAATTGGCAGCTCTATTTAAATCTACAATCTACTTTCATTTTTGCCCAGTTATCGATTTAACGGGGCGCAGCACCAACTGCACTAAGCCAGATTTGGTGAGAAACCCCCGGGGTTAAAATTTTGGGGGGTAAAGGGACAATTGACTATAACCGAAATTCAGTGTTTTCTAATATTATAATCGGGAAAACCCCCTTCACGGTTTCACAAAAAAAGGCTACCAGGTGAGCAGTTTAAATGTGCCTAAAACTCCATTACTTTTTTCAACAGTAAAAAAATTTTGTGAAATAGGCCCACCCTTTACAGTGTGCAGAACCCCTGCAGAAATCCTTTTAAATTCTATAGTTGGAGACCAAGCGAGCTGCAGGGGTGACCAAAAGTTGAAAAATTGAAAAAAATTGCTGTCAACTGCTATCAAAATCCGTTTTCAAGGCCGTATTTCCAAGTTTTTTTCACGCAAACAGCGGCATGGTTGTTGACCTCAAGGACCTGGGGTTGGGGGGGGGAGTTGGGTACGGGAATCAAATTCTTCAACAAACCCAGGCCTTGGGCCAAGCCGGGGGGTTTTGTTAAAAGAAACCTTATTACTGTGGTTGTCACAAAGATTTTAAGGTGGGAAGGTCAGGACTCGGGGGCCTTTTTAATTTCCCCAAAATTTAAACTTCAACAATCGATTTCATTGACCCTACTATTTTTGGGTTTGCAACTCGGTTTTAAACTGTATCAAATGGGAACAATAGGGGACGTTGGATCTGTAAAGGTTGGAAGCTTCTCATTGTCCCTTATGGTAAACCCCCAAAACAACACCAAAAGGGCGCGGTGACACAGAACCCCCAAACCAACCTACCCTGGTCGTTGACGACCCCACCTCCCATTGGGGGACCCGGGGAATGGACCTACACGTCGTTCTTTACAATGCCGGTTTGGTTGTCAATCGCCCCCCCACTCGCCATTTGTGTTGCCCCCCCGGAAAGGGCCCTTTGTCAACCTTTACCAGAACACATCCGCCGAAAAAAGCTCTCTGTGTTTACATTCTTTCCTTTGTACTTCCCCCTTTTTTTGTGTGGGGTACATCAGTTAACAAAGTTTGCCATAAATCTGGGCCCCCGAGCCGCACACACTGCGGTGCTAGGACTGCAAAACAACATTTCAAGCCAAAAACGGTCCAATTCACCAAATTACCCTCGAACTCAAATTTTTAAATTTAATTAACATTTAAACTTATATAAATTGATTTAAAATTGGCAGCCCCCTGATTTAAATCTACATCATTTTCTATATTTGACCTTTTATCGATTTAACGGGGCGCACGACCCCTGAAACTAAGCCAGTTTTGGGTGAAAACACCCGGTTAATACTTTGGGGGCCCAAGGACAATACATTAACCAAAATTCATGCTTCTAATATTTAATGCGGGAAAACCCCCTTCACGGTTTCACAAAAAAAGGCTACCGGTGACAGTTTAAAATGTAGCCTAAAACCCATTACATTTTTTCAACGTCAAAAGTTTAGTCAATAGGTCACCTTACTTGTGCTGGATCCCCTGCAAATCCATTTCAATTCTATTTTTGGAACCCAACGGGGCCCTGGGTGACTCAAAATTTACAAATTAGAAAAAAATTGCTTCAAATGCTATCATAAACCGTTGTTCAAGCTCTTGGGTTCCCAAGTGTTTTCCAACGAAAAACACGGCATGGTATTTTGACCAAAAGGGACCGGGGGTTGGGGGGGGGGATTGGTACAGGGAAATAAAGACTTCTTCAAAAACACCGGCCTTGGTCCCAAATCCTGGTGGTGTTTGTTAAAGAAAACCATTATAACTTGTGGTTGCATCAAAGAATTAAGGTGGGAGAGGTGCGGACTCGGCGGCCTTTTTTTCCCAAATTTTATAATTTCAACATCGACTTCATTGCCCCTACTATATTTGGTTTGAAACTACTGTTAAAAACTGATATCAAATGGGAACAATGGGGGGGACTTGGATCTGTAGAGGTTGTGAAGTTTCTCATTGCCCTATGGTAAACCCCAAAAAACAGTCCAACGGCGTGGTGACACAAAAAACCCCCAAACCAAACCTACCGACTGGTCTTTGACGATCCCACCTCCACTTTTGGGGGCGGACCCGGAAGGGACCTCCCGTCGTGTCTTTACAATCCGGGTTTGGTTGTAAATCCCCCCGACTACCGCCATTTGTGTTGCCCCCCCCCGGCAATCGCTGCTGTCAACCATTCCCCAAACAATCCCCCGAAAAAAGCTCTTTTTAGTTTAACTTTATTTTTGTACTTCCCCCTTTTTTGTGGCGGTATACTCAGTTAACAGAATTTTGCCAAAATCTCGTCCCCCCGACCATCCCGCTGCAGGTGCTAGACGCTACAACATTTAAACCCAAAAAAGGCCCAATTCAGCCTTTTGACCTCTCAAACCGAATTTTTGAATATTTTAAACTATTTAAACTTATAATTGATTTATAATTGGCAGCTCTGATTTAAATTACAATCTACTTTCAAATTTTTGACCATTTATCGATTAACTGGGCGCACGACCCAAACTGCACAAAGCCAGTTTTGGTGAGTAACACCCGGTTAATAACTTTGGGGTAAAGGAAAATTGACTTTAAAACCCAAAAATTCTTCTTCTAATATTATAATGCGGAAAACCCCCTTCCGTTTCAAAAAGAAAGGCTACCAGGTGAGCATTTTAGAATTCCTAAACTCCTTACTTTAAACCCGATCAAAAAGTTTAGGCAAGTAGGCCAGCCTCTATGTGCATGGATCCCCTCGTAATCCATTTAAATTCTTATTGGAGACCAAAACGAGCTCATGGTGACTAAAATTTTGAAAAAATTAAAAAAATGTGTTTTAAAACGCTTCATAACAAAAACCTTTTTTAAAGGCCTGTAGGTTCCAGTTTTTTTTCAACGCACAGGGGCATGGTAGGTTGACCTCAAGGCCCTGGGTTGGGGGGGGGGAGTTAGGTACAGGGAATCAACTTTTCAACAAAACACCGGGCCTTTGGTGCCAAATCCTGGGGTGTTTGTTGAAAAACCCATTTTAACTTGTGGTTGTCATCAAAATCTTAAGGGGGGGAGGTGCAGGACTCGGGGGGCCTTTTTTTAATTTTCCCAATTTTATCTTCAACAATCGCTTCATTGACCCTACAATTTTTGGGTTTGCAGACACTGTGTTAACTGATTAAAATGGGAACAATGAGGGGACTTTGGATCTTAGAAGGTTGTGAAGTTTCCCCATTGTCCTTAGGGTAAACCCCCAAACAACAGTCCAGGGCGCTGGTGACCAAAACCGCCAACCACCTACCGACGGGTCGATTGACACCCCACCTCCCTTTGGGGGGACCCGGGAGATGGACCTACACGTCGTTCTTTAAAATCCCCGGGTTTGGTTGTAACGCCCCGACACTGCCTTTTGTGTTGCCGCCCCCGAAATGCCTGCTGTCAACGCTTACCAAACCTCCGCCAAAAAAAAGTCTCTGTGCTTAGCTTTAACTTTACTTTTGTACTTCCCCTTTTTTTTGTGTGGGGTAAAACTCAAAACAGAATTCCCATAAATCTCGGGGCCCCAGCCATCACCACTGCGGTGCTAGGACTGCTAAAAAAACATTTAAAACCCAAAAAAGGGCCCAAATTTCACCCAAATTTGGGGACCTCTCGAACCAAAATTTTTTTAATATATTAACTACTTAACTTATTTTGATTATTTTGTCAGCTCTTTTTTAAAATTACAATCTACTTTCTATATTTTGACCTTTTTGGTTAACGGGCGCAGCGATCCAACCACTAAGCTCAATTTTGGGGTGAGTACCCCGGTTTAAATAACTTTGGGGGCCGGAAAATTGCATTTATGAACCAAAATTCAGTGCTTCAAATTTATAATGCGGGAAAACCCCCCTTTCACGGTTTCCAAGAAAGGCAAACCAGTAGCAGTTTAGAATGTACCTAAAAACTCCTTTAAAGTTTCAACAATCAAAAGTTTAGTCAAGTAGGCACCCCTTACTATGTCAGGGACCCCCTCGTAATCCATTTAAATTCTATATTGGAGCCCAACGAGCTGCTGGGTGACCAAAAGTTACAAATTAGAAAAAATGTGCTGTAAAACGCTTTCATAACTACCTTGTTCAAGGGCTCTGTAGGTTCCAAGGGTTTTAACGCAAACGGGCGGCTTTTTAAATGTTCCCCTCAAAGGCCTGGGGTTGGGGGGGGGGGAGTTGGGTACATGAATCAAGACTTCTTAAACAAAAACCCGGGCCTTGGGGGCCAAGTCCTGGGGTGTTTATTGAAGAGAAACACATTTTAACTTTGGTTTCCAAAAGATTTAAGGGGGGAGGGGTGCAGGCTCGGGGGCCCTTTTTAAATTTTCCCCAAATTTTAAAACTTCAACTCGACTTCATTAACCCTACATATTTGGTTTGCAACTCTGTGTAAACTGTATCAAAGGGGAAAAAATGAGGGGGAGTTGGGTCTGTAGAAGGTTGTAAAGCTTCTCTTGCCCCTTAGGGTGACCCCAAACAACACCCAAACGGGCTGGTAACAAACCCCCAACCAACCTACCGACTGGTCTTGACGATCCCCCTCCACTATTGGGGCCCCGGGGAAATGACCCCCCACGTCTTCTTTAAAATACCCGGGTTTGTTGTAAATCGCCCCGACTACTCCCCATTTTGTGTTGCCCCCCCCCCGGCAATGCCTGCTGTCAACGCATTACCAAACCATCCGCCAAAAAAGCTCTCTGTGCTTAGCAAACTTTACATTTGTACGTTCCCATTTTTGTGCGGTATACCAGTTAAAGAATTCGCCATAAGATCTCGGGGCCCCCGACCCAGCCCCCAAAAGCTGCGTGCTAGACTGCTACAACATTTCAAGAAAAAACGGTCCAATTCAGCCAATTGGGACCCTCGAACATCGAATTTTTTAAATATATTAAACTTGATTATTAATTGCCCGCCTGATTTTAATCTACAATCCTTTCTATTTTTTTGACCATTTATCGGTTAACTGGGCGCAGCGACAACTGCACTACTCAATTTGGTGAGTAACACCCGGGTTAATAACTTTGGGGTCAGGACAATTACATATAAACCAGAAATTTCTTAAAATTTTATAATGCAGGAAACCCCTTCAGGGTTTTCACAAAAAAAGGGCTACCAGGTGAGCATTTAGAATGTCCTAAAACTCCTTTACGTTTAACAATAAAAAAGTTTAGGGGAAAGTAGGCCACCTTACTAGTGGCATGGATACCCCTGCAGTAATCCATTTCACTTCTATTTGGAGACCGAGCGAGCTTTATGGGTGACTCAAAAGTTGACAAATTAGAAGAAAATGTGCTGTCAAACTGCTATCATAACATACCGTTGTTCAAGGCTCTGTAGATTCCAAATATTTTGATTCAAACTGCGACGTGGTATGCTGACCTCAAAGAACCTGGGGTGGGGGGGGGGGAGTTAGGTAAATGAAATCAGAACTTAAGAAGGTTCTTCAATTAAACGCATGGCCTTGACTGTTTACACCCAGAGTGCCCAGGTAAGGGGGCAGAAGACAAACAAATAACTCCTCTCACTACAGACAAAATAAAGGTGCTATGACCTACCAAGTTCCTATTTAATTAAATCACTTCCAAATTCTATAGCACACCAAAACAGGAAACTAAAGTCAGTTGACGGCCGACAATAGCCCAGTATAACAGTATGTGTGGTTTGGAATTAGAAAATGATCTCGGCAGACCTTGATAAGTCATAACAGACAGGATCCCACCCAATCATGAAAAGTCAAAGGAACGAGGACGATTT
Source organism: Hormiphora californensis (assembly GCA_020137815.1). Lineage (NCBI taxonomy): Eukaryota > Metazoa > Ctenophora > Tentaculata > Cydippida > Pleurobrachiidae > Hormiphora > Hormiphora californensis. The sequence continues at coordinate 840,745 of CM035352.1, forward strand.
ATCGATTTGATAGACTGCACTATCACTATAGAATCTATAATAGATAACCTCCGATAGCCCCAATTTTAAAAAATAGGACAGTTAATTTTCCATATCAGGGTGCAAATTGGGAAGAGACCTGTCGGGTAACGACCAAAATTTGAACACCCCCATGCAGTTTCCTATTAGCCACAAGACGATAGGATAGATCCATATTGCCATAAAAATTTGAGTACAGGTGTTATGGCATGCAATCACCAATACCAAATCATTCCCATTCTTGAATCACATCCTCAATTGGATACCATCCCCACAACCGATGTTTGAATATGTATGCTTGGTCATCGGCTGGTTACCGCCAAAACATACACCAAAGGTTGCTTGACGTATAACGCAAGGTCATGTGATTGAATACAGTACAGGTTCTCACAGTTCAGAACACGAGCATTCTTCTTATGGCAATATGGATCTGGTCCTACTAAGCAGGGATGAAAGTTGCACCCAAGACCCAACATCTGATCTTAAGCGTGAAGGCAATGCAACCCACAGTGAGCCATGAAGTGTAGGAAGGGCACTATTGATACCAGACCCCCCCCCCAGGATTGGTTCTCACCTTATTCGCTGAGACAAAATGATACAAACACAGATCCTCGAGAAATCCTCAAATTTTCCCCTCTTCATTTTTATTAAATCCTCTTTGCCAATGCCAAATCCATGATCCTCTTACAACTCCTGAGAGCACGGTGTTAGCGAAAGAGTCAAGGATTTCAAGAGAATTATAGATAGAAACACATTAAAAAATACACTGTAACAGTGTCTCGAGTTAGCTTTTAGTAGGGACGAATCTCAATTTTTTGACTCACTATTTGGTGGAAAGCAAATTCCGGTGGTAACCCACCTATTTTGACCCGCTGAACACGGTCCCGTTCATAGGCAAGCTCGCAAAAGTGGAGAAAATGCCCATATCGGCCACGCCCTTTTACCTGTATTTTCAGCCTGTAGCCAAAAACATAAATCCTCTTAGAATAGGAGTAGAGACAAATCTGAGGGCACTAAAGTGATCAGCGCCCTCGCATTAGTGGGGGTAGGTGCTGGAATTAAGTCTCTATCTCATCTAGTTGATTAGATAATTGGATAATTAGGTTTGCGCATAACCGTTTTTTGGCTATATGGCTATAGCCACTTAGGAATGGTTTAGAGACTTTTCACTGGCGCCATTTTGTAGGCAATAGCCAAGTTATGGGGGGTCGACGTCGGACTTTTAAGCTCTATCTCCAACCGTTTAGCCGTTATTGGGCCTAAACGATGCTCAAAATCGGGCTTTTTACCGCTTTTCGCTCATTTTGAGCATCGATTTAGCCCAATAACGGCTAAACGGTTGGAGATAGAGCTTAAAAGTCCGACGTCGACCCCCCATAACTTAGCTATTGCCTACAAAATGGCGCCAGTGAAAAGTCTCTAAACCATTCCTAAGTGGCTATAGCCATATAGCCAAAAAAACGGTTATGCGCAAACCTAATTATCCAATTATCTAATTAACCAGATGAGATAGAGACTTAATTCCAGCACCTACCCCCACTAATGCGAGGGCGCTGATCACTTTAGTGCCCTCAGATTTGTCTCTACTCCTATTCTAAGAGGATTTATGTTTTTGGCTACAGGCTGAAAATACAGGTAAAAGGGCGTGGCCGATTTGGGCATTTTCTCCACTTGCCTATGAACGGGATCGTGTTCAGCGGGTCAAAATAGGTGGGTTACAACCGGAATTTGCTTTCCACCAAATAGTGAGTCAGCCACTTCTTTTTATAAGAGATTCGTCCCTACTATTTGTTGTATAATGTATCAGTTACCTTGTTCAGCAGGCGTGGGATGTTACAGCTTGGAGTGGGCTGGGTAGGTAGTAACTGTGGCAGCAGTAGGATATTTCAAAACAGGATATCTGAGAGAGAGAACAATGATAGAGTATTTCATTAAATAAGCATGTTCCTGCTAGAGCTAGGTTTCGGCGGGGGTTAAATAACACAAATAAATGGTGGTGCTATTTTGAATGTTCTAACGAGAGTGGTATGTACAGCCTTGGATTGGGTCGGGTAGGTAGTAACTGTGCAGCAGTAGAATCTTTCAAGAAATGGATACCCTTCCGACGAGAGGTGGAGGAGCAACAATGTGAGATATATTCATAAAGTTTCTTTCATGGATGGTCTTCTGACTAAGTAACTAACGAGCCAGTTGCGTAGCAGACCCTTTATCAGAGAAGAGGATCAGGAGTCGAATTGATTAACAATGGAAATGAACCTCCGCACATGCTGCCGTTCCTCACCCGATCATGCAGGTCTTCTCGATCCTGGCTCTAACATCAATCTGCCTATGCAGGTCTCTGATTGGCTGAGATTATCACGTGACACGAATCCTCGCACGACAGATGAACTCTGGTCTCTCACTCTCTCTCTCTCTCTCACACCCTCTCAACGGTCGCTTTGAACTGATAAAGAGATAAGGTTTGAAAAGTTAAAGAATTTGGGGATGGGCCGATGGTTAGAAAGTGTTAAAAAAAGTTAAAGTGGGCCTGGGGACCCTGGCCTGGGAAAATAGTTGCAACACCCTCTCTCAGTGGCTTATCTCTTGCGAATCAAAGCGGTTCTCAGACAACAATCTCTCTACAAACCCTCTCTCAGTCTCCCCATCACACTATCTGTCCCTCTGCAGCTGCTACATAGAGCGGGCGGTAAGCGGACTCTAGTGATAAAATCACGAAAAGCGAACTCGAGATTTCGGCCGTCAGGCCGGAAACGAGAGTTTGCTGTGTCTCTATACATTATACTCATGCATTTGGAAGTATTAGGGCCGTTATTTGGGTTCGAGTTTAGGGGTTAGTGTAAAGGTTAGGGTTAGATATAGAGTCCTCCTTGGGTTTAGATAGAGCCTACCAGAGTGGGCATATGACGTTTTCTTTTCTGCATAATCGTTCTAAAGCTAATTCCACTTCTAAGGTACTCTATGGGGTCCCTAGAAACACCCGCTGAGTTTGTTGCAAGATCGGCGATGAAGAACTTGACTTAATTGGGCCTAATTGGTTACAGGATGTTTTCAGGCTAAAGCCAAAACCATAAGTACCCTTAGAATAGGAGTAGAGTAAAAACCGAGGGCACTAGAGTGATCAGTGTCCTCACATTAGTGTGGGTAGGTGCTGGAATTAAGTCTTTATCATCTGGTTAATTAGATAATTAGATAATTAGATGCGCACATGGCCGTTTTTGGCTATATGGCTATAGCCACTTAGAAATGGTTTTGAGCAGTGAGCACCTTCAAAGCCAAATAACGGCTAACCGGTTGGAGATAGAGCTTAGAAGTCCGACGTCGACCCCCATAACTTGGCCACTGCCTAAAAAATGGCATCAGCTATAATAGCCATATAGCCAAAAACGGCTATGTGCGGATCTAATTATCCAATTAACTAATTAACCAAATGAGATAGAGACTTTTCATGGGAGTCTACCCCCACTAATGCGAGGGCGCTGATCACTTGGTGTTTTCTCTTTTCATTTCCTAAGATTGTTTGAAAACACCCTGTATCCTGTAACCAATTAGGCCTAATTAAGTCAAGTTCTTGCAACAAACTCAGAGGGTGTTTCTAGCGACCCCATAGAGTACCCTAGAAGTGGAATTAGCTTTAGAACGATTATACTTGCCGGATTTCGACGTCATATTACCACTCTAACACTGTAGTTGTTGCCATTTCCGCATCATAATGATGCTTTAGCCTACAGCATCATTGACATTATGATGTGGAAAATGGCAACGACATCGACATCCTGTTCTATAACAAAAACCGTCTCGGAGAAAAAAGCTGAAGTCCTGTCAGAGATTTGGCCTGACCCTAGCGAGAAATGTGGTCAGAGCATTGGCCTGACAGTTGAACTGACGCGGTAACAGAGAGGACGCTTGCCATGCTACGCAATCTGTCCATTCGGCCTGGTGTGGGAGCCTACAGAGTACTGTAACAGGCTGGGAACATGTCAAGAGGACGCGGTCTACCGGGTGGAGAAAGAGCGGCAATGTTTGATCAGGCCCCACAAAATCCGTTGTCACGTGATCTGACTGGTGGACGCGCGGAGAGGAACAGAACGCTGTACTCAGCACAACATAACAACCCCCGCGCCCTCCATACAGTTTGGACAGTTTTGGCGGGAGAGTGCGTCGTGTGTGCGCCTCTGGACTGGCGGGCCTCCAAGTGCCTTGCACAACACTGCCGTTTTAATGTAGAACGGCGTAAGTCCATTTTTATGAAAATTGAGATATTGGTATCTACTTCTTCAGAATTTTAAGCTCTTTCAGATGAGCTCACTCTCATCATTGAGTCTTGAAAAATGAGGGAGCTAGAAGCAAAACAAGCTTTTTGCTAGTCTTTTTATAAAAGGGGTTAAGTCCACAAAAACCCTCTTTTCAGATGTGTAAAAGGACGCAAGTCCATCTTACTAAAATCATGAACATAAAAGGACGTAAGTCCACGCTGTGTGCGTGATTTTCTTAGCGTGGACTTACGTCCTTTTACAATTTTCAGTATTTGTGCAAATTATCATTGTACACTCGAGTTGTTACACTCGAACTGAACACAAAGGACCTGAGCTGAAGATCTCAGCGTCGTCAAAAATAGGCTAAAAAGGTAAATAATTGATATAAATGCCTAAACCACTCTACCCGACTAATTTCGATACGCTGAATCACGTGAGCTACTTTGAAAAGCGCTCAGAGCAGAACAAAGTGTCCTAATTGAGCATAATTGGGTCTAATTGACCAAAATTGTGACTTATCGCATGAATACGCTATCAATATGAGGGCACATTTCACACAATAATCAATAGGAAAGTGTCCTAATTAATGAAAGCTTTGGGTCTAATTGACCAAGTTTTCAACTTCTTTCCAAGAAAAGCTAAAGGTGTGTTGTGTCAGGGCACTTATTTCACTTATTTCACATATATATTAATAATATTTTGATACACTGAATCGCATAGGCAACTTTTCCAAGCTCTCAGAGCATGCGAAATACATTTATTGTGATTAATTGGACATCGTTGGGCCGCCTAGTACGGGCGATATCGCTTGGCAAGTCCAGGCATTCTGTAGATAGATAGATATCCCTCAGACCCTATTAGATACACCTCCAACAATGTCTCATTTAGATATTAGGGGGGGGGGGCTGCCTCAAAAATCTCAGCTACCCTGATTTTGGCCAATGAGATTTTTGGGCAAATTTGCTCAATTACGTTTAAGATTAGATAGATAGATAGACGTTTAAGATTTTTGAGATTTTTGTGGTAAATTGGCACAATTTTGGATGCCAATACTCAGTCTTTCGTCATATTTTTTAGTTTGAAACCATACCATACTATTAATTTAGTAACTTAATTAGGTCAATGTTGTATTTTAGCTTCTTATTAACATTTGTGTTTGAACACAAGGAAAGTTTCTATTCAGAATTTCGATTTTTGGAAAAAGACACAAGGATTGTTTCTATCCCAAATTTTAGGATGGAAATTTTTCCTTTCTATGAGATTTTTGAGAAAAGTTTGTGATTTTGCCCGGAATAATAGCAGATTTGCCTCAAAAATCTCATAGATTTCACTTTTTTTGGCCAAAAGTCGAAAATCTCAAAAATCTCAGCTACCCTGAAAATCGCCAATGAGGCATGAGATTCTTGCAGCAGCCCCCCCCCCCGCCCCATTAGACAACCCTCATACCCTACTCGATGCCCTTGAGACCATATAGGCACCCATTAGCATCTACTAGATACACCTCAAACCCAATAAGATTCCCTAAGAAGGACATTACAGCAAGACTTGACGGATATCTAGCAAAAATGAGAGAAGAAGGGAGAGCTCTCTAAGAGAGAGAAAGATAGAGAAAGAGAGAGGGGGACGGATGAGATCTCCGGTGCGGGACGAGGTTAATATTGGTCCTTTTTGTTATAATATTCGGCTGTAAGATTGTTACACCCGAATTTAATACTAACAGCTCACTTCTCAATGTCAATTGATGTCCGACTAATCCCAATAAATGTAATTTGCCTGCTCCGAGAGCTTGGAAAAGTTCCGATTCAGTGTATCAAAATAAGTGGAATATCTGGTCAATTAGACCCAATTATGCTCAATTAGGACACTTTGTTCAGCTCTGAGCGCTTTTTAAAGTAGCTCACGTGATTCACCGTATCGAAATTAGTCGGGTAGAGTGGTTTAGGCATTTATATCAATTATTTACCTTTTTAGCCTATTTTTGACGACGCTGAGATCTTCAGCTCAGGTCCTTTGTGTTCAGTTCGAGTGTAACAACTCGAGTGTACAATGATAATTTGCACAAATACTGAAAATTGTAAAAGGACGTAAGTCCACGCTAGGAAAATCACGCACACAGCGTGGACTTACGTCCTTTTATGTTCATGATTTTAGTAAGATGGACTTGCGTCCTTTTACACCTCTAGGTCTGCATTTGCGTGGACTTACGCCCTTTTACAATAACTGAAAACCAAATTTTTGAACGTGAATATCTCAAAACGGGGAAAATGGACTTACGCCGTTCTACATTAAAACGGCAGAACAGGTGGTACGTGGACGCAGTTATATACACGGAGATTTATATGGGGGCCAATAAATGTTAAGATGTAAATGAAAACACTCTGATATAGCTATCATTGTCTCTCTCTCAGTGTTTAATATCTCCTCCTGCGTCCAGGACTACTCCTGCGGCCACTGCTGCCACTCTTCCTGCTGCCTGCCATGACATGTCGACCCTTCCCAAAGGTATCAACACCCAGCTTGTGTCTCACCTCCTTGCTGGCTGCCTTGACATGGAGGAAGTTACAATAGCCCCCTCTGGTACACTCACTCGTCTCGTACTGCCGGCAACATGCCTCCCTGAAATCCGTGACGGGCGACAACTCTGCGTAGATGGGCATTGAGTTGTACCAGCGGTTATTGAGGGCTTCCACTGCCTTCTGGGCGTCCTCCTCTTTTTTGAACATTATGTAGATATTACCTGCATTACGCACAACGTGTTACACTGAAATAACTGAAACAGTGGCTGTAGTCAGATATATACGAGAGGAATAATAGAGGGAGGGCAGGGAATAATTCAAACACTGTCTTGATACAAACCGAGAGGGGGGTTCCTATGATTGGGATAAGAGGATACAAATCAGTAACCTCAGTACTGTCCCCAACCTACCTACAAGATGATCTCCTAGGTTCTCACAAATATTTAGCTCCTCAATGGGCCCATATTTGTCCACCATCTCTACATAGATATCTTCGAAGAAATCGTCAAAGTGTGATTGAATCTGGTCCTCAGGAACCCCACCTTGTCGCTGTATGAGAAGAATTTATTTGAATTCCATTTTTTGCCTGAACTTTTGCAAACAGGGGGAAGTCAGTGTAAAACCCGGTGTAAAGAGAGCGTTCGAAGACACAATAATGCAAAGGTAACTCTTTTCACAACTACAAATTTACTACAATTAATTGATATAATATATCAATTGATACTAAGTAATTACAGCTAATTAACACACCTGCATTTCAGGGTTGACAGTAAGGTTAATAGGGCTCCTGTACATGTGGTTTAGCAGGACGGTCTGGCTGTAAGTGGGCCTGTTGTGCTGTCTGGAACACCTGTCACCATGTGTACACGCTCCTGGGAGGGGAATGGGGTTAGGAGGGGGAGAAATGGGGTTAGGAGGGGGATAAATGGGGTTAGGAGGGGGATACATGGGGTTAGGAGGGGGATAAATGGGGTTAGGAGGGGGATAAATGGGGTTAGGAGGGGGATACATGTGGTTAGGAGGGGGATAAATGTGGTTAGGAGGGGACTGGGGTTAGGAAGGGGATAAATGGGGTTAGGAGGGGGATGGGGTTAGGAGGGGGATACATGGGGTTAGGAGGGGGATAAATGGGGTTAGGAGGGGGATAAATGTGGTTACAACCGGGTAGCTGATGAGTGATCTTGGCATCTGTCCATCAGATTGAAGGAACTCAATATAGTACAGGAATTATTAGCACGCCCGGGCATGCTACTGGCTGCAGCTTGATATTTAGGAGAGCGTGCTTTAAAAGTAAACAAACACTGCTCTCTCCCTAGTTAAAGTAACAATCTCACCACACGTACCTGTTTTGAAGTAAAAAGGGCAGTTCACACGATCCTTTTCAGTTCCAAATATAGATGCTAGAAACTCTGCCATATTCCTAGCTATAAAGAGAGAGAGAGATATTAGGTATGGAAGACCAAGATAATGAGACAAGTTACCGGGTGTTATTGCCTGGTTGAAATACAGTACGATATGGGTTGCTTGGAACATTGGGGGGTAACAGTTGATACAGTTGATAATACTGTGTTTGAGTTTAGCGGCATTATAAGTGTGGTGTAAATGATGCGATCAAATCAGGAAATACTGGTCCCTGATTGGCTGATAACCAGTCACGTGACCTAAATAACGAGTTCTGATTGGTTGGTTACTTAGCGGCATTATAAGTGGTGTAAATGATGCGATCAAAACAATAGCTGTACCTCATAATAACATTACACACGCTCTCTCTCAGCCCATGAGTAGCAATCCTTACTATATACTTCTAGGGTGTGTGTGTGACGCATACATGTAGGGAACAACACACACACACACACCCTCTCTCTCTATACTAGTTAAAGTAACAATCTCTCTCCTCACACTGCATGCCCCCTTTAACTGGGTATTATATCACTCGATCTACAAACAGATTACAGCACACCACCATCTTTCACATACTACTTGTAAGGAAATACATTATATGGGATGAACACTGCGTAAAAAACGAAGAAATTTGATGGCGTGGTTAATGTGTAATACAAGAAAAAAAATCAGCAAATTTCTCTTAGTTTCCCTCTGACAAAAACTCTGAACAAGGGTGGGTGCCAGTTGGTCAGGGAGCGTGTGTGTGTGTTTAGCACCACACCACTACCATTCCATCCCCGATCAGGGAGTGACACTTGACATACCCTACTGAAGATCCTAAATTTCGTAACTCACTGATTTGAGTAATAATAGTTATTATCTACACTTGATGTGTGTCCCAACTAATTGTAACAATTCTACATTAAATTATACTCCTCACATTATACCAGTGTCTATACCACACAGACGTACAGAAATCAATATATTCATTAGTTCTCAGTAACAATAACTCTTATAATCATCTCTCTCTCTCTCTCTCTACTAGCTGTCGTATCTCAATATCTTGGCGCTACTCTTGACAGTCTTGCTGCTCCATTGAGGATTGTCCTTGAAGAACACAGCACTACTTCCACCACCACTGCTGTTATTCCTCACCTCACTGTTAATAATGTCCATTTGTTTAGTGGGGCTCTCTCCAAACACGTAGGGAGGGACGGAGGAGGCACGCCGGGGTGACACGGATATGTTATATCCCTCAATGCGTCGTGGGGAGAACTTCTGGGAGAAGAGAGTGGGCATGGGTGATAGTGGTGCACTGAGATTGAGTGTCCCCAGGGATGTTTCCTTCACAAACGAGGAGACGTGGGGGATGAACACTGAGTTGTAGAACTTTATCACATCACCATGCTCTGACCCGCTCTTGTTCTGGGGACACGCACACTGCAGGGTGCTGGGCAGGGACTCTGTTCGAAGAAGAACGCTCCTATAAATATACACCTTATCATTCACCTGGGGCTGCTCCCGATAACATTCAATAATCTGTTTAAAGGTAACGTGATTCAGGTTGTCTGCCTTGACAATCAGGTAACACGCACTCATCATGATTTGATCCATGTGGCGCTGATAAAACAGGTGCACATGGTGTGTCAGGGTATACTCGAATACAGTCCAAATCTTCTGCATTGTGTCCTCACCGAACCGTAACCGCTCACACAAGTTGTTGATCCGGAGTGAGGCGAGGTTATAGACCTTCCTGAAGAACATTTGAAGGGACTTCTTAACTGGAGGCCGAGGTGGCGGGCTCATCACCCCCATATTAGTTATCGTGCTGACTAGGGCAGATACGGGGGTCTGAGCACCGCCCTCTCTGGGAACTGAAGGTTCAGGTAGGTGACTGGGCAGATTGGGCAGCACCCTAATGCCACTGATGCCACTCGTGGGAGGCGCTGTACAATGTTGCTTGTCCAGGTGCTCAAAGGGACTGGCATTACTTGTTAGGGGTGTCAGGCCTCTCTTTCTATCAACCCTCTGCATTCGGTGCGGGTTTGGTGTGTTCATTCCCTTGTTTGTTGGTTTTACTTGCTCGTATTTGGGTGGCCGGGGTGGGTTACACTCAGACAGTTGGTCGTAGAGAGGGGAATCTTTACCCCATACCATGCTCTCCAACATGGTCTCCTCTATACTGTTCAGGTGCTTTATTATCGTGCGGGACAAACCTGCAGAGAAGATGGGGGTCAGCGAGAGGGGGAGATAGAGAGCGGGAAAGAGGGAGTGGGAGAGATAGAAAGATATGGAGAGAGGGCCGGGGCCAGGGAGGGGTGGTCAGGTAGAGGTGAGAAAGCAGATATTTAGCACTAGAAAACCACCCGGAAACAGTGTACCCAATACACTAAAGTGATGTCATTAAGATTGCATCTACTTAGTGCTCTCTATTTTCTCTCTCTCCCACTCTCTCACTCTTCCACACACACACTCTCTCTCTCTCTCTTCCACACACTCACTCCCACGACCTACACACATTCTGGTACGTACAAGCTTCTCAACTTTTTCCCGCCAAATTCCTACATCTCGTTTCCTCATACCTCTAATAAAAACAACACCAGTTAAAGTTTCACAGTCTCAAATTTCCCGCCTCTCATCAATTTCCCGCTATGATACACTCTCTCTCTCCTAAACCCAACGATCTCACCATCAAGTTATATACCCACTCAACACCCGATTCTCTACACCATCTCTAAATACCTCCAACTATACAATAACAACAACCTACCAGTATCGTGCATGATGATGGTCTCAATGACTTTAGACACAAAGAAAGCGTGGAGATTGAGGGCCCCCAGTATCCAGGGAAACTTCCTATCGCTCGTTCCATACGAGTTTAGTACTATCTCCAGACTCATTGCAAAGGTAGCTGATATGAAGTCCACATTACATATCACGTTCTTCAAAGCAATATTTCCACATCGCGTTGCCTCAGATTTGATGATACACTCAAATAACCGGTAAAATAACCGCACGCCGTGGTCCAGTCTGAGACGGGCAAAGTCCTCAGCCCGGGGCTCTCCATTGCAATATGAACGGACAAACTTCTCAGAAAGGCTCTTTTCCAGTGTTATCAGGTTTGTCTTTACTTGCGGCTCAAACCGGTTTAGAATCTTTTCAAGCTCAGGATTCGGTCGATTTCTGAAAGGAGTAATATGTGAGGTTAGAGAAAGAGATTTTAGAACTAAATCACACAAATAAGATGGCCAAATATGGTCATGAGGTAGCATGTGAAATGTATATTTCTAACCCGTAACTGAGAATAAGATTGTTAAGTCTGTTCATTATATCAGCCTGCTCAGAGATGGGTGTCCGTAACAACTTCTCCTCCTCAGCAGGCAGGTATTTCCTGTTGCTGTACGGGGTTGGAGGGGGTACCAGGGCCAGGGACGTACTTTCAACCTGGGAGAGGAGAGGTGGAGGTGAGGGAAAATAGGAACATACTCTTCAGAACAGTTGGGGATTATGAAACATGTAGAGACATACAGCGAGCTAACTAATGACACTTCTTGAGGCACATAATATAGCTAATTGCTCAGCCCTCCCTCAAAAGAAGAAGTAGGTAGCACATGAAAAATATCTAGGTAAAGTTGCAACAACTCACCTTGAAAAGGTTCTTCTTGGCTTTATTGCTCAGTTCACTGGGTGTCCTTGGTACAGTGGATTGTTTGCTAGGTGTTCTATCACCAGGTGTCCTGACATCCTTTACAGTGCCTTCCAGGAACAACCTGTTATCGTACTCTCCCAGTTTCAGGATGTGCGTATCGTACTCGTTAGTGACACTTTTAACGTTGGTATCGAATACCGAGCCCTCAAATATACCCTTATCATTTTCCAGTCCTGCTTTTAAAATTGACTGGATGAAGTACTGTTTTATCAGGGGTTTCAGGTGGTAGTCTCGGATTCGTTTGGTTTCCGTTGAGTCCATCTTGATAAATTCCTGGCAGAGTCTATCCACTATAGAAGTGCTCTGGGTAGACCTGGGGGAGTTATAGAGGTAGTAAGGTAGATTGATAATTATAGGGGTGGCAACAGGGGAGATGGGACAGGGGAAGGTAGCAACATCTGGTAGAACCAATTTGAAGGAGAGGAAATGTGTAACTAACTAAATTTACCGGGGGGGGGGGGGGTGAAGGGATAGTTGAAAGGGTGGGTCCCGGTGGACAGATAAGACGTATTGGCATAAATATGCGACATATATTAAGGATTAGGGAATGGGAGATGAGCCAAAAATATTGATAGAGAGGGACCTACTTGAAGGCGTTTCGACCGTTTTCAGAGAGCAGGGATGGGTCTGTCAACATGACTTCCCCGAAACAGAAATCCACCACTGCCAGCAGCAACTGAGTAGAGGACAGTACTTCATCAATGGAGTTTGGGAAGGCTGACTTTACATTGCAGTAAAATGTCCAGATGAATTTGAAGAGTTCAACACTGGTGATCTCGCGTTTAATCTTCTTGCTTCTCTTCGCTTTAAAGTTGAGCTCAGGATCCCGGACCATTGAGGTGAAGATTTGTTTGTATTTGTTGTAGATTTGCGAGGTTACTACCCACCTGGGAGGGGAAACACAATTAGGAAAGGGAGGGAGGAGGTAATGGGATAGATTTAGAAAGGGAGGGGGCTTGAGGAAGGTCGTTATTAAATTTCAATTGAAATACACACTTTCTCCGGAGGTTATCAACATGTTTTCTGAAATCCTCTGTATTGTTCGCCGTCACCTGCCACAGGTAGAGGTATTTCTGGATGAAGTCCTCAAATGTCAGCTCTATTGTCTGAGAGGGAGATATCAAGTGTTAACTGGTGACGTTTGGTATTAAGTTGCACAAATGAGGCGGGAAAGTTTAAACTCAAGGGTGTTCGCACGAGGCCATCCTGTTGCAACAGTTTAGCAGAGGAGCTGATCATCTACAGCTTCGAACAACCTAAAGTGAGTGAAGATAATACCTTTAGGAGCTGGGTTACAGAGATGTAGTTCCCTCGCTGTGATTCCCCGCCCAGGGTTACAAGAGATCGACTGAAGCAGCAATCATACAAAGCACAGGCAAACCAATAGATGGGCTTCCCTTCTAATTTAAATTCTAGTGATCTTTCGTATCTGTAGGGATGTAACAATAGTTAGTAAATTGTGAACAATACAACAACAGTGAGTAGTATATGCTGTCAATGTTCAGTTCTAAACACTATCTGTACCCAATTTATGTACAGATAAGATTGATTTCTATATCCATTTTACTAATTGAACCGGTACCCCGGCTTTCCCAAAAAAAATCTGTACAGCAGATCCATACTTTTTAAGAGCGTCCATTTTCGTCTGCTCATCCATATTGAGGGCCAAGCAGAGATTTTTGAATTCAGCAGCATAATCATCCGCCATCCTATTGAGGAATCTACAGTTAACACAACAACTGTACAACAAAAGGGCTTCCCATAGTGGGACCCTCAAAAATTAGTCAAACGCGACTCCATACCGGCTTAATAATGCCTGAGACTGTTAGAGAGTTAGGACGGTTCTCGTCATGGGGGATAGTCATTGATTGAATCTGAACTCATTGAAGGTGTTAAGGTGTCCCTAGCTCCGATTTGAAGTCCTCCAATGATTGGGGTGCGTTAATAGTTTTCAGTAGACAGTTGCAGGGGAAATGCAGTTTTTGAAACTGTCCGCCCATCCTTGATTTGGCACAGTTCATATATGAGATATCTCCAGTTGCTGGTAAGATAGTGACTTCAAAAGTGGATGTTAGAAAGAACTCGAAATTTTCATCACATCATCCAAATATGATGTCTCTATCTTATCAGGGAGTCGAGCTATGATCTGTAACGCGAGTTGCAGCAAAAGTGAGTGGAAACGGAAAGTTTCAAAAAATCTGCAAATCTGAAACTGCGAAAATTTTAAAAACCGTGCAATGCAAATGCAATGCATTCATTGACGCGACAGTCATTTGGTGTTTCCTTTCGCGCGTTACGTTTACAAAATTGAAGCTCTTATCGCGCGGCGCAGCACGAAATTCGCGTTTCAAATTTGTGTTTCAAATTTCTTTTTCCTTCTTTCTTTCTTTCTTTCTTTTTCAGTCCTCCGGGATTCGACGCAGTGCAAGGCCCAAGGGTGAGGTATATTGTGTACGCCAAAATGAACACCTCTTAACTTACCATGATGCGATTAAGCCGTATTAAGCCGTTGCTGCTCGTTAGACGTCAAGGCTCAAGGCTGGTGGCTCGAAATCGCCCTTTTGAAATAAGTATCAAAATTCAAATAGCATAGATGTCAGATGATAGCCGACAGGTCATAAAGGCTTGCTTGAATATTTGTACAGTAAAAAGTGGTACATTTAAATGGCTAAACTCTGACAATTTTTTCAAAGTCGTATTTCATTAAGAAAGACCTAGAGGTTTCGCCCAACCGTCACGTTCTCAGTTCTGGAATTGCGATCCACTTTAGGAAGTTATGATTCGTGAACGACGTCACTGTATCTTATTGAAACTTAATACATTTATGAATTAAGCATTTAACGAGTATGTAGTTTAAGAATAAGTTGTCTTAATTAATAATTGAATTTAACATGAACCCCTGAATAGGTCAACTTGCACATATAAAGAGATCAAATACATATCAACGAAATATAATACAGTCAGGGAACGACTATGAAGTCACTTCCGCCCCATGCCCGGAAGATAGATGATCTTGTAAGGGATTACGGTGTTGACCCCAAGGTAAATTCCACATTCTTCTTCGAGGACGCTAGCCACTAAATGCCACTCTTTCTCATTTCTGTGCGTGGTGGGGTGTGTTACTAATTACTCTTTCCACAGGTTGGTCTCTCTCAAGCTGAGGTCGATGCTCTTCAGAAGAAACACGGTCCCAACCGTAAGTTGAACTCTAAACTACCATCTTTCTAATTCCCCATGGTCTTAACATTGTCATTTCAGAACTGCCTGCCGAGGAGGGAAAAGCTTTGTGGGTTCTTATTCTTGAGCAATTTGATGATTTGCTAGTGAAAATTTTGATTCTCGCCGCTGTCATCTCTTTCGTAAGTCTACCGATACCCACTCTTGACGACATGTTTAATTAACTCACAACGGATCGTTATTTGTTTAGTCATTGTGTTTAATTAAATGTCGTGTTTCCAGTAATTGCCCTGAGAATGCAAACAGTGTTATTATTTCCTCCTATTTACCTCGATTGGCTACTAATTAACTCCCATTTACGACAGATTCTCGCCCTGTTTGAAACGGATGAAGATGAGAAAACAACAGCTTTCGTGGAACCCCTTGTTATTGTCACCATTCTCATAGCCAACGCTGCTGTGGGTGTATGGCAGGTATGTTAAAGGAACCTTTCTCTCTCTCTCTCTCTCTCTCCTCTCTCTCTCTCTCTCTCTCTCTCTCTCTCTCTCTCTCTCTCTCTCTCTCTCTCTCTCTCTCTCTCTCTCTCTCTCTCTCTCTCACCCCCTCGAGACAGTTTAGTAATAATCGATCGAGAGAGGGTGAAGGGGACGAGAGAGTGGTGCACACACAAATCATTGGTAGACACCTGCCCCCATCCAGTTCTATATGACATACAAACACCATTTTAATAGTTCACTTTAGATAAACACAAGCATTCCATCACATAAATCTTCTCGTATGTAGCCTGTAATTATATGTGCATCTGACAGTGATTGGATAACTTCTAATTAGTGTTGTAAACTTGTGCAACAAGGAACAAAAATGCTTGAATTACACTGTGACCCTGATTTCAGGAAAAGAACGCGGAGGATGCCATCGAAGCTCTGAAAGAGTACGAGCCCGATATAGCCAAGGTTATTCGACAGGGCAAGGCTGGAGTTCAGAAGATCCGAGCTGTAACCCTTGTTCCTGGCGATATCTGTGAGGTTGCAGGTAAGAGATCAGAGAGGGAGGGTAATGGGGAGAATGGTAGATCCTGGTATGTGACATTCTTAATTGGAATTTTAATACTGCTGAATCTTTCCTTTCATTAATTATGGGGAGTAAGGAGATAATCTGGCCTCTGGGTGGGTTCAATCTGTTGTTTTATACATTCATAGTGCTATATTCTAAGGTCGTGGGTTGCGGGTGTTTGGAGACTCTAATGGACTGGTATTTAGTTCTTTTGAGGCACTTCTAATCTTACTGCCACACCTGCTTTCTCTCTCAGACCGAGAGAGAGAGAGTGAGAACGCAGACGTAGAAAAGACGAGAGCTCGAGACGCGCGCAGTCGATGCGCACTCTAGCTCTCGGTCGTCGATCTCTCTCCTCTATCTCTCTCTCGCTCTGTTTCCGAGCTCTTCTCTCTCTCTCTCTTCCCCTCTGCCACTCCGTTATTACACATCGTGCTCTATTGAGGTGTAATGTGTGGGCAGTGAGCCCCCACACGCGGCATGTGAGAGATACAATGTAACATGACGATCAAGGAATGATCAAGTAATATTCCAGTATTTCACCATTATAAGCCGATTATTTTTGTAACGTCATGTACTTTAGAATTCCACTTTTTAATACTGTCATCTCAGGACCTTTTATGGTTAACTTGTGCAACATATTGTGGGTGTGAGTTGCATAGTAGGCCCACAGATTTCCCGCAGATGTTATTCTCTGCATTATATGGGTGGCCGTGAAAGGCTAGCAATTTCACCGCCCAGCGTTTCTGCTTACCACACAATAAATTTGATAATTTCGTGTGTGCTAGACTAGTAAACAAAGTGTTTATTATAAGACTCTCGTATAATAACGAGTCTTCTCGCCTGATTAGACCCTCTCTACAGACTCGGACCAATATATATGAGAGATGATGTTTCCTTTGTACATGTGCTCAAGAATCTTTCTCTTTACGTTCTCTCTGTTTCCGTGCCTTGTATTGGCCTGGAGGAGAGAGAGAGGGAGAAGAGTAATGGGTGGCTCATTAGGCAGTGCTAAACCATGGTAACGACCCCGGGTAACCATGGCAACCAGAACTGGATATCAGATAACTGCTGTCACGTGATCCAACTCCGCTCGCTTAGACTGGCAAGGAGGGAGGGGGAGATTAGCGTGTCGCCGTGTTGTCGGGGTGCGGGGCGGGAACTAACTCGAAAGTGACCGGGTATCGTTATAATTATGTCTCACGAGCAGAGGCGAGAGAGAGAGAGAGAGAGGCAGAGAGAGAGAGGAGAGAGAGAGAGAGCATATATATCTCTCTATCTAAGATATATCTATCAATAAATTATTTTTTATACGTCTCTATAATTGCGTGGATGCGGTTGTGGTCTCAACATTGCAAGAATAGGCGGGATAGGGGATTGGAAAATGACAAGTATCGAAGAAGAGTCATCCTATTAGCAGTGCTTGATATGAAGCACTAAACATATATTTTTTCTCATTCGGTACAAAACCAAGTCTAGACGCAGATAAGATTATCCACTCATTTAAATTATCTTCCCTCATTTCTTTCTCCCCACATATTTAATGCATCACTATATTAAATCGCACATCTCTAAATGGATGCTTTTCGAAAAGGTCACAGGGGCCCCTGTCAGGGGCTAGATATAATAAGGGGGTGAGAAAAATGGGTAAAATATGATTGATGGGAAACATGAAAGAAATCAAAGTGCTGGCAAGCGCCCGGGGCCCAATCCTCCCTCCCCCAAACCATCCTTCCCCTAAAAATGTCCCTCTTCCAAGCATCCTTCCTTCCACTTAATGGAAAATCGAAATTGCGAAGTAAAATATATTTTGAAATATTTTGATAATTTTGACAGCGCTTATTGTCTGAAATCGGCAATTTCAACCTTCCAGTTGGTAGTTCGTGTTGCCTAGACTCTAGAGCACAAGTTCAAAAGGAGGAAAGGAGGTTAAAAGGTTGAGAGAAAGATGGGAAGGGAAGTAGAGAGAAAAGTAGTGAAAAATATATGTGGAGAAAGGGGGGAAGGGCGGAAGGAGAGAGGAGGGGGAAAAAGAAAAGGAGAGAGAGAGAAGGGGGGAAAGGAGCGAGGAGGAGAGGAGAGGAGAGGGGAGAGAAGAGAGGAGGAAGGGGAGAGAGAGAGGAAGAGGGGGAATTTATAGTTTTAAAGAAGAGAGGAGGGTGGAATGATGTTTTAAAGATGCTCTAATGATCAAGGTCACACAACCCCCTCACTCAAATGTTATCAAGGGGGAGGTGCTCAAACACCACTTTTGGATTCAAAAATACAGAAAACGATCGGGTATGGGATGAAACCCACAGATGAAGAAGATGACCGTATATATAATCAGCCCAGGTAGAAAAAAAAGGATGGTTTCATAAAAGAAAAAAATTTTTTTTTTTAATTTCTCAGTCTCCCTTTTTTGACGGGATATCACTAGGTTTTGGGTTTGGAGGAAAAAGTGCGGGTGTAAATTTGACTTCTCCCCCCATTTTTTTCTCTTTTCTTCCTTCTCTCCTCTTCTTTTTCTTCTCTCTCTTCTCTCTTCCCCTCTTTCAAAACGCTCTTACTCTTCTCACCTATTCTCCCCTGCCTCCCTGCAAAATAGTTTGACATTCAATATAACCCACATGTGGTGTGTGAGGAGTTTATTTCATTTTGGTTTAATGAAGTCTCCCTCTCCGGTCCCCTCCCCGTCTCTTTCCCCCTTTTCTCCCCTTTCTCTCCCTCCCAAACAGAGTCACGTCATTTTCCCTTTTACCTTCCCTTTCCGACTTTATATACATTATTACCCCAATTGTCTCCATGTCTGTTTGTCTGTCTGTCTCTCTCCCCCTTTCTCCCAGGCCACCTCCGTCAATCCTCCAAAAGGGGCCCCAATGTTTTAAAAAGTAGACACTAAAAAATGAGGAATGGAAAAAGGAAAGAAAATAATCAAAGATATAATATATGAAGCGACCCAGTCTTCCCTTGACTTTTAAGTTTTAGCATGGCCAGTTGCCACTCGTGTAATGCCGGGGAAAGGCCACAAACAGCGTCCATCTAGAAGTAAAGAAAATAATTGGAGTCCCCCTAGTCCCAGTTTGTCGTTTGACCCCCCCCCCCCGTTCGAAGTGGCACATCCCTAGCTTTTAGCGCTGTGTTGTGCGTGGTTAATTTTTTGCAGGTGCTTTGCCCACCTATAACAACTAGTAGAGCTAAGAGAGCCCTCTCAACAAGAAAGAGGAAGAGAGAGAGAGGGCCCGGGGGGAGAAAAATAGGGGGAGAGAGGAGGAGAAGGAGCTCCCACGGCGGACGGAATTAAACAGCGATCATGGTTACGAGTAGAGAAGAGAAAATGATATATTTTATTAAGTCATCTATTAGTTCGGGCCCTTCCCCCCCCCCCCCCCCCACTAAGTCCCCATCCTCTCAAAGGGAAAAATACAGATCCCCCCCATTCGCCCGTTATCATGGGTTTTCGTTAGCGATTGGGTACACACCTCTCTCCTTCGGCAATGGTTCGTACTTGGTTTAAAAAAATTTAAAAGTTTTTGAAAAAAAGAGTGGCAGGAGGAAGGGGCAAAAGTGATCCTAAACCACGGAAGTGCTGCACACACTACACAGTGTACACACACGTTGGTGCATTGTTTATTAATCACGTGATCAATTTATTTATGTCCCTTATAGGTGGGATGGTATATAGACATGTCCCAATATGAATCAGAATACCAGCCCCCAGGGAGTGGGGGCACACACTAAGTGCTGTTTTCTCAATTACCATGATTTCAAGCAATAGTATTCTGAGTTGCATGACTCGCTGAGAAATAGAATATATATCCATTATCACTATCTAGGTTTTTCTTCTCTGGAACTGAAAAAGAGAAATGAAATCGTAAAACAGCATCTTCTTGCATTGATCTATCTATCTTATCTCTCTGTCTCTCTCTGTCTCTCTGTCTCTCTCTCTGTCCTCTCTCTCTCTCTCTCTCTCTCTCTCTCTCTCTCTCTCTCTCTCTCTCTCTCTCTCTCTCTCTCTCTCTCTCTCTCTCTCTCTCTGTCCCTTCGCAAGTAGGTTCTAATCTCGGTAATGACTGAAACTAGTCGTCGTAGTAGTGCACTCGATAGATGGCTTCCTTATTCTTTCGCATTCCTCTCTCCTACTTTCTCATTCCTCCTCTCTCCCCCTCTCTCTCACTAATGCCTACCGATTAATTGGAGGCAACAAAAGATGGCCAGGAAGTGGGCTATAAATCCGACTATTTAGTGTGTATGGGATGAGAATGTTGCACATATATTATGGGGCACGTAATTTGGTAGCTTGGTATGTATGCAATGGGGAGATTGCGATCAGGGTAGGGATCTGTTTAGGGGCTTCAATTCAAAAATGTAGAAGTTTGTGAGGAAATACGGGAAATTATATTATATTGGTAATTATATGCTCTGCAACAGAGGTAGTATCTAGGATGGTAATAAGGGCCAGGGGTAACAGTGGTATGGTTGTGAAATGTTTTATGTTACCTGTTAAGTATTGGCACCATGTAAATAGTATCAATTGCTAATGATCCCTCTTCTTTTTTCTCAGTTGGAGACAAAGCACCTGCAGATATTCGGGTTATTGAGATTCTCTCGTCGTGTGTAAAAATCGATCAGAGTATCCTTACTGGTAAGCTTTGTTTGTTTGTTTGTTTGTTTGTTTGTTTGTTTCATGTTTGTATGTTTGTCTGTTTGTTTGTTTGTTTGTTTGTTTGTTTGCTTGTTTGTATATTTGTTTGTTTGTTTGTTTGTTTGTTTGTTTCATGTTTGTATGTTTGTTTGTTTGTTTGTTTGTTTCATGTTTGTTTGCTTGTTTGTTTGTTTGTTTGCTTGTTTGTTTGTTTGTTTGTTTGTTTGTTTTTTTGTTTGTTGTTTGTTTTTTTGTTTGTTTGCTTGTTTGTTTGTTTGTTTGTTTGTTTGTTACAGTGTTGACCCACACTTCATCAAACAAATTACAACAGCCCTTCATATATTTAAGTTGCTGCAAGTGTGCAGTGCATTCCCCTCCCTCAGAGTGATGACACTGCTCACTATTTGTTGACATGTCATCTAGCTACTGTCTATTATTCCACACAGCACAACACCGCTAAACTGTCTACCCCACCGTCTAGTCTCTACCCCCTATGTGAATATATTCCTTTTCCCCGTCTACATTATTGTTAGACGTATTATAGTCCACTCCTGTTTCACTCTTTAAACATGATGCACTATCCCACCCAAGTGTCAAATTGAATGATAAAGGCCTGCATCTAATTACTCATGAATTAATGCAATTGCCCCCCTCTCCATCTCCATCTCGCACTCACTCAGTCCACAGATATCACTGGAGCGATCATGCAGTTCCCCTAACAATACAATTCCGTTATACCGTCCAACTCATCCATAACCGTGTAACTACACCATTGTTATATAACAATCCACCCTATCCCAAACACCCCCTTCCTCCTCAGGCGAGAGTATGAGCGTAATGAAGACTACAGATCCCGTTCCTGATGTGCACGCCGTCAACCAGGACAAAGTTAACCTCATCTTCTCCGGAACTAATGTTGCCGCTGGACGATGCCGAGGAATGGTTGTGGGAACTGGTCTCAATACTGCCATCGGTATGTGAGCAGCATCATTGCGAGCTGCCATTCGTTCTCCTTGAAAGCATTTGGAGAAAATCTCACGATCACACCTATCAATCAACATTGCAGTTGCTTAATTAATCACCCTGCTGAACACGTGACGTACGTTTTCTGTGTAATGTCTCTGCTACTGACTCGTGTTACAGTAGAATGAGTGTTGAAAAGTAAATTTCCCAAGATAGTGTGTGTGTGTGTAATGAGTGTGTGATTTCTATGAGTCACGCGATAGTCACGTGACTGTATCTTGATTATTTCACAGTAAGGACCATCAAGTTTTGAATTATCCGGTATTTATGATTCCCTCTCTCCCTCTATCTATCCTTCTCTTCCTCTATTTCTCTAGTTAGATATCTCTTTCTCTCTTTCATATATTCAATTCTTTGTTAAAGATAGATTCACAAATATAAAATCTCCCCGTCTCGCTCTATCTGCCCCTCCCCCATTGTTAGACACATTGTTAGAATATTGAAAGGTTTTTTCATCCCAATGCATGATCCCAAAACTTCAACCCCAAACCCAGCGAATGAGGCCACCACTGCATCTCCCTCCCTAATCCTCCCTAATCCTCTCTAACCCCTGCCCCGCATCTCCCTTCCAAATCCTCCCTAACCCTATCTAACCCTATCTAACCCCGAGCCCCCTCCAGGAAAGATCCACACCTCCATCTCTGATACCGGTGATGTCAAGACACCCCTGGGCAAGAAACTGGACGAGTTTGGCGAGCAGCTCTCCAAGGTCATCTCTGTGATTTGTGTGGCTGTCTGGGCTATCAACATTGGACACTTCTCCGATCCCATCCACGGTGGTTCCTGGATCAGGGTAAATTAATTAATTAATTAATTAACGGCTAACTGATAATTACAGGTCAACCATGATAAAAAAGATTCTATAACCATCTTTCTCCAGGGTGCTGTGTACTACTTCAAAATTGCCGTTGCCCTGGCCGTGGCCGCTATCCCCGAAGGTCTTCCCGCTGTCATTACCACCTGTCTTGCTCTCGGTATGTGATTTATATACATTTTTTTTTTTAACAATTAGCCAAGAGGGGGGGGCCCCGAGTTTTCGTCCGCGGCCGGGCCCCGAAGAGGGTGGAGATGTCGAAAAGGTTTTCCCCACTCTAAAAATAAAAAATTTTCCCCCCAAAAAATTAAGGTTTTAAGGAACCTAACAAAGCAAACCTAATTAAAAGGCTAACAAGGCGCCACATACCGATCCTAGGTTGAAAATCGGGAACTGACCTAAAACTAGTTTTTTGGGGGAAATTGGGGCCTCATTTAAAGACCAAAACCACCAAAACCCCCAACTCCCAAAATCCCAAAAAGTTTCTTTTTAACGCCCCGTTAAAAAAAGTTAAATTGGCCCCGTTCAAAAAATAACTGGTAAATTTCCGGGGCAAAATACCAAAAATCCAAATTTTTGGGGAAAGAGGAATTTAAGGGGTTTTTTTAAAAAAATTTTTAAATGGGGGGAAAAGGCCCCAAAAATTTCCCCAAGCAAACCCTTTTAACAAAAAACCCCGATTTTTCCCCTTGGGTAAAAGGTTTAAAATTTCGTTTTGACTCCGTAAAATTTTTATTAAATTAAAATTTGGGGGTAAATTTTTATAAAAAAGGGGACCCAAAAGGACAAAAAACCCCCACCGAAAAGTCGACAAAACGACAAAAAGGCCCCCCTTTGATCCAAAGAGGCCAAATGCCCAACCCGGGCCCCCCCCCGGGCCCAAAAAAACCGGGGAAAAAAAAATCCCCCCCAAAAAGGAAGAAGGTGGCAAGAAAAGAGGGACCGCCCCCTTGGGGGAAACCCGGAAAAGGGGAAAAAAAAAAACTTTTTCGGAAAAATACCCTTTTTATAGATGGTTTAAAACCCCAAAACACAAAAAACCAAAATGGGGGGGGGGAAAAGGTTTAAAA
>CM035352.1:864484-994428 GCA_020137815.1 Hormiphora californensis
AGAGAGAGAGAGAGAGAGAGAGAGGAGAGAGGAGAGAGAGAGAGAGAGAGAGTGAGAGTGAGAGAGAGAGGATAGCAGAGAGTGAGAGATAGAAAGGTGATACCTGCTAGCCGATGAAACACCTGGTGGTACCACGTCGCGTGTGTGGCAGTCTCTCTCCCTCATTCCCCCTATCTATCTCTCTTCAAACCCCATTAACTATCCCTACAACAACTCCATCTTTTTTTCAGATCGCTACTCTGGAGTTCTCCCGAGACCGAAAGAGTATGAGTGTACTGTGTGTCCCTAATGACACTGAAGCAACATCCAAATGTGGTATCTCCCAAACCAACAAACTATTCGTTAAGGGAGCTCCTGATTTTGTTCTCGAGAGGTGTACTCATATCAGGTAACTATCGTAACAAGGGAGCGAGAGGATTAGAGCATTGATGGGAATGTAAT
The DNA here is from genome assembly GCA_020137815.1 of Hormiphora californensis. Taxonomy (NCBI): domain Eukaryota; kingdom Metazoa; phylum Ctenophora; class Tentaculata; order Cydippida; family Pleurobrachiidae; genus Hormiphora; species Hormiphora californensis. Next base: position 864,926 of record CM035352.1, read on the forward strand.
TTGGTCAAAAGAAACCAGATACGAGCTTTTATAGTTCTAACTGTCGGTGTAGATTCAAGATTCAAGATTCAAGATTCAAATTAAAAAGTACTTAACAATAATATTATTGTCATATAACTATAAAAAAGTGGGAGTAGGAGGGGTAGAGAGAGGGTTCAGGGGGGTTGAGAGGAGAGGTATGGTGGCGGTGGTAGTGTGTGTATTATGGGTTGATGATGGTGTGAATTAGGTGAGAGAGATGATGATTGATATGTGAGGGGAAGACATGACCACGAAGGGAGGTTCTGTCTTGATCTGTTAGGCGGTCTCGAGCTGATTTGGTGCGGGTGCATTCATTCAGCATGTGCCACTCATCTTGGATGATTGGGTCGAAGAAAGGGAGGGCACGCAGAAGAGGTATAGACTCGGGTGAGGAGCAATCATCACAGAGGCGCTCAGATCTGTCAGTTTTGTTATGGCGTCCGGTTTCGATTTTTAGGCGGTGGGTACTCGTTCTTAACTTGATGAAGTCAGGTGCCGTCCTTCTTTCTAGGTAATCCTCAAAGCCATGTCCGGTCTTGACACTGTTGTAGAATTCAAGCTTCCGGTTTGCTGTGGCGAATATCGTCCCATTGGGTCCAAAACCAATCTGAGATACGGGCCTGCACGAGTTGGGAGTTAGGGAGAAGTGTCTTCTGCGGGTGGTGGGCATTGGAGTCGAATATCTCGGAGGTCCTTAGGACACTTTGATACCAGGGCAACTGTAGTCGCTTCTGTTCGTTATAGGCGTGTACGACTAGCTTGCTTTGGTTTGTCGAGAGTGTTGCTCATGATACATAGTCTATTGTGGAAGTCCAGCAGGTGTTTGCTGTTTCTTACGGCCAGGGGGACTCTATCAGTGTCCCCGTAGAGTGGAGGTAGCGGTGTGTTTTTCCGAAGTCCTAGTAGCCATCTCAGAAAGCTGGTTTGACATTTTTCTGTTTGGTCGTCCCAGATGTCCTTCGATGTAGTTTTCACATGCTTCCCGTTTATAGATGTCTTGAGAAATCTTGTTTCGTGCAGCCAGATAGCTGATGCATACCCTGCTACAGGTGCTACCAGAGCATCAAATAGTTTTAGGGCCGCTTGCTTGGATATTGATCTGATATCCACTATTCTTTTTATGGCGAAAATGCTCCGCATGCTCTTGATTCTCAGTTGTTTTTGGGCTTCTCGTAGGTTACCATTCACCGAGAAAGTCAAACCGAGATATTGATAGGTCTTGGTTGATGGGATGTGTGAGTCGCCGTAGAGAAAGCCGTTGGATTCTTTGAGTTTCCTCCCAGCTTGGTTAAAGACCATTATAGCCGTTTTTTCGGTGTTAACGGTAAGATCCCAATCAGAGCAGAACCGGTAGAGGGCATCGAGGAGTTTTTGTAGACCCTTAGCCGAGGTTGACATAAGTACCAGATCATGTGGAAAGCCCTTGCATTAAATCCACAAATCTCACGAAATATTCATCTAATAATTCCACTATTCCTCCCCCAGAGTGAAAGGAAAGAAGGTACCAATGAACCAAGCCGTTCTCAGGAACATTTTAGACATGATTGCACTGTATGGCACAGGTACGTACTACTACGTTTCCCCCAATCTGACCCGACGGAACGCGCGCCGTTTCGTTTCCATCACAAAACGACAGAATCTTGCGCACCCTCCTACGCGCCACTGTCCCAAATGCCTGCGCGCGCCCTTTTGGTTACGTAAGCATATCGAACACTGAAAAGAATCTGGTACCTTCACCCGATAGCCCGGAACTAAAACTTCTCTTGCAGCCCATATCACCCGATTTCTAACCAATAATCCCCTTGCTTCAGGTAAGGATACCCTCCGATGTCTGGCTCTGGCTACCCGAGATGAATCTCCCAGCCTGGACTCCATGAAACTAGAAGATAACCGAAACTTTGCCGAATACGAGAGCGATCTGACATTTGTTGGAGTTGTTGGTATGTTGGACCCACCCCGAGCCGAGGTATACGATGCTATTGAGAGATGTAAGAAGGCTGGAATCAGGGTTATTGTCATTACTGGTGATAATAAGGGAACCGCAGAGGCCATCTGCCGACGAATTGGAGTCTTTGGAGAGGATGAAAGTACTGAGGGTAAGTTAAATTAATAATTTATCAGTCCAAACTCCTTGAAGTTGGAACATATTGAACTCACACATTCTCTATTGTAGGAAAGAGCTTCACCGGACGGGAGTTTGATGAGCTGACCCCTGACCAACAGAAGACTGCTGTTGCTAACGCCAACCTGTTTGCCCGAGTTGAGCCTTCTCACAAGCAGAGAATTATTGAGTTCCTCCAGGGGATGGACCAGGTCAGCGCTATGACTGGTGATGGTGTGAATGATGCTCCCGCTCTGAAGAAAGCAGAGATTGGTATTGCCATGGGAACGGGAACTGAGGTTGCCAAGAGTGCCTCTGACATGGTCCTGGCTGATGATAACTTCTCTAGTATTGTCAGTGCCGTTGAGGAGGGACGTGCCATCTACAACAACACCAAACAGTTCATCCGGTAGGTGTTATGTAGTTTTTTGTTGTTGAAATCCTCGACTGTTTTAGTAAGTAACAACCTTGGCCTCGACACTTTTTGTTGTGATTCAGACCTCTAATCCTTGATACCCCCCCCCCCCCAGATATCTGATCTCTTCCAACATTGGCGAGGTTGTGTGTATCTTCCTGACCGCTGCCCTTGGTCTCCCTGAGGCCCTCATCCCTGTCCAGCTGCTCTGGGTTAACCTGGTCACTGATGGTCTCCCTGCCACCGCTCTCTCCTTCAACGCTCCTGATCCTGATATCATGTCTGTGCCCCCTAGGAACTCTAAAGAAGGTGAGTTGTGATCTTTCTTTAGAAGCACCAACAAGTCGCATTGCTTCATCCTGAGCCACCCTTAGAAATGAAATTGAACAAACTCCCTCGTCCCTCTCTCTCTATTATTCCACCCACTAATCTCCCTCCCCTCACTAGGTCTGATCACTGGATGGCTCTTCTTCCGATATATGGCTATTGGAATCTACGTTGGCATGGCTACCGTTGGATCTGCTGCTTGGTGGTTCATGAGCTATCCCGGAGGACCTCGTCTGACCTACTACCAGCTCTCTCACCACATGAGCTGCCACCCTGACAACGAGATGTACAAGGGATTCGACTGTGAGATATTTGGAGATGCCCACCCCATGACCATGGCCCTGTCCGTCCTTGTCACTATCGAGATGCTCAACGCTATTAACAGGTGATTAAGTGATTATAGTGGTTAATTGAGGTTGGCTGAACTACCCTCATAAAAGTGTGGTAAGTTGTCGACAATATATCTTGATTCTGTTTTCATTTGACTTTATTTGGCGATACATACAAACTCTTGACGCCGAACAATACCAGTAACTAACACACATCTCTCTCCTCCAGTGTGTCTGAGAACCAATCCCTACTGACCATGCCTCCCTGGAAAAACACCTATCTGCTCGGAGCCATCTTCCTCTCTTTCACTCTCCACTTTGTCATCCTCTACACTCCCTTCCTCTCTCTGATCTTCCAGATCACTCCCCTCTCATTCTCCGAGTGGGTCGCTGTCTTCAAGTTCTCCATCCCCGTCCTACTAGTGGACGAGTTCCTCAAATTCCTCTCCAGAAATTTCATCCATGATTTCAGTGAGTGTTTTGGAGCATTAAATTATTATTATGTTCTAACCCTCCCTTTACATTTGTGCGGGGCGCCCGAAACACAGTCTAGCCAGGCATTATATTATATGCCTATTGGTGAACTCAGGTCGCCATTTTTTACTATTTTAGATTTAAAGTGAGAGTGGACCGAATCATAATTGGACAAGTTTGGTGTAGGAGGTAGAGATTAGCTTTCTGAGCATTTTGCGTTTTTGCCGCTCAAAATCGACCCACCCATCACTGAGATAGTATTGTTATGTTGGGAGAATTTCTGCTGGATCAATATTTAACAAACAGGATAGAAACAATCCTTGTGTTTTACTAACACATTCTTTAAATTTACAATATGCTAACTTGCATTGTTCTGCTTCTGTGCATGAACATGTCAACCTCACTACTTATATTCAGAATGTGTTAGGAAAACATGACGATTGTTTATATGCTGTTTTTTACATACTGATTAAACAGGAGTTCTCCCAACATAACAAAAATATCTCAGTGATGGGTGGGTCGATTTTGAGCGGCAAAAACGCATTATGCTCAGAGAGCTAATCTCTACTACCTACAACAAACTTGTCCAATTCTGATTCGGTCCACTCTCACTTTAAACCTTCCCAGTCCAACAATTGGATTGGTACCCTTTACTTCTGAAAACACCCTCCCTTTTTATACCCTCTCTTTTTCAGACCACACACAAAAGAAGATTCAGTAAATCGAAATGAGGAGTGAACGAGAGAGAGAGAGAAGCAGGAAGATAGAGGAAATTGAGATCTATTTATTATCCCTGATCCCCCGTTGAAGAAAGGAAAGGGACAGTGTGCTTATTTAAATTGTTACATCGTGCGTGTGCGTGTGTGTTAGTTACTACTGTATTTATATATCTCCTGTATTAGAGAGTGAGAACGTAATAAAAGGAACTCATATATATTGATGACTTGAAGTCACGAGCATGAAAGGAGAGAGAAAGCAGAGAGAAAGGAGAGAGAGGAGGTTGATCAGATGGACTCTCTATAATGGTGATACTGCACACGCACACATATCAAGAGATGAAGAGTAATAATATATATTGGTTGTTGTAGTGTTGTGTTTTTGTGTCTTCTCCTGTATTATAGGTATCATGTACTTACTATTTAGTGATCTACAAACATAATATCAATTAACGTAAATCTGGTATATAACATGGTGTAGGAGCAGGGTGTGAGTTACTCCGGTTTTTGGAGAAAAGTTAAAACCACCACCCTCAGAATTGCTCCACCCCCGTGTGTTTCTCTCAGATCCGAGATTCAGAGAAGTTTAATGGTGTTATAAAAATGTAAAAAGGTCAAATCGTGTGTCACCAGTTCTAACTAAACCAGTGATATGATCCAATTGTTCTACGAACTACAATGTAGCTATGCTAGGTTTATTATTATTATCTTCCAAATTATATATCGCCGCGTTAGTGTTCGTTTGGGGCAAGAGAGTTACATATTAGATATATCCAGTCTTTGTTAGTGTGTGCATGAGATGTTAAATTTAGGTTTTTTTGTGGTTGTTGGAAATGATATCTCTAGAAGATGTATACACAGAGTAGAGTTATATCTAGATACCATCTTTCTACCCAAAATATCACCACTCATTAGCATCGCTTGGTTCAATGACTCTGTGAAGAACACACACTCAAACACGCCCAATATAAGAACGAGAGATTGAGACACTATTTTTTGCAGAAAGATTTAATATTTAGTGCTGTTATATATCCTCATGATTCCTGTCAGATTCTCCCTGTCCTTTCTTGCACACAATTGTGTGAGATAAGGACATCAGGAGAGTTCTGGCGGGATCCCCCCTCGTTTCTCAAGGTGTATATTTGATCTCTATATTTTTAAGAATACATGATATGTGCAAGTTGAACCTATAAAGTATATATACCTGACCATTAAATTATAGATAACGGCGTGTTTTAATTTGCAATCAGGAACTGAGACCGTAGTTCCTCAATAAGGTGTAACTTATCTAGGTAGTAAGTGCCTGTTGTTAGACAGCCAGTATGACACGGCAATCATAGTCACGATGTCTGAATGTGACGTGATCTGACTCATATCTCCGGTCAACTGTCATATCTAGCGACGCACAGGTCGGAACTGTCTGCGCGGCTCACCATATTGCGCGAAAATAAGTGTGCTTTCATCACATGGGAGACTTCAAAACGAGTGATAGAAGAAGGAAAACTAAGAGCTTTAGGGAAATGAAATGTTAGGGTTTGCTATGGTTACAAGACAATAGGATATAATAACAGGACAACTAACATACATCGGCTCAAATAAATACTTTATACATTCATACTTATATAAGCGAAAGATAGTTATGTTAAGGCTTTGTATACGATATAAAATGTGCAAAAATTACAAAAATCCTAGCTTAAGTTGTGTCTTGTGACGACAGCCTAGAACTCAATAGCCCCTCTCACCAAATAAACCTAAATTAATGACCTACCCTCTGCAAATCTGCCGGATACTAAAAATACAAAACTTTGTCACACAAAAGACTACCAATAATACTTAACCACAGGGGTATATCACAGCTTAATTTGACCTCTTATAATTTTCTCGTATAGTCCAGTGTCTAAGGGTACATATTGGCCCCTCATCGGGTCACAGAAGTAAATAGGTGCCTTAACAAGGGACGGGTTGAATCCTTCTCGTGTCAGTAGGGTTTTGATGTGCTTGAATGTACCAGTAGTTTCTATTATCTCCTGAGACATGGAAGTGAGTTAGGACAGGTCTGTATACAGAACAATATTAATTACATTATGTTCTAACATAATGCTGAAATTCCCTGCCATGTGAATCTATGAAGAAAGGAATTCATGACTAAAGTCAACTTCAAAAAATCCGACTTTAGATCCGCTGTAGCAGCAAGCGGGACACAAAATCCCGATCATTTATATATCACACAAACAGTGTAGAGCAAATTCTTGTGTTTTAGTAGCACTAAATTGCGCGCCACGCCGCCACATTGCGCGCCACACATTTCCTGAAAACGTGCCAATGAATTGGTTTATGAAGGAGCAGCTCGTAACTGTGTGCGCGGCTCTAGTTGCTACACCGTTGCCCATCGCAACAAAAGTGTGACCAAAAAGGTCCCTCTACCGATTAGTTAGTATACCAAAATGTCATTTTCGAATTCTAACCCTGCTATGCCTTTTTGCAAAGCAAAAAGGCATCCGGGTGAATGCCTTCGGCATTCACCCGGGCAGGGAAAAAATGGGAGTTAGGACATTACAGAGAAACAAGGAACATCTGGTATATCGTTAGTATATCATATATGAGTAGTTACACATCTGGTATATCGTTAGTATGAGTAGTTACACTCGCTGCAGAATTCTAGAGAAGAATGCTGAGTAACACACTGCACAGTGTGCACTATTCATGCAGCCAAGTGTTGTAACTAAGCACCACACTGTAACCCTGATTACCTGTACTCTGATGAAGATAGGGCGAGCGTACGATGGTAGTCGGATACAGATGTGCGAGTAGAGGGCCCCTAGATCGATGTTGCTAGTTCTGAGAACTAGTGCCACCATACCGGCCCTGCCCTCATGCCCAGGGATCTCAACCCCATAGGCATTAACCTCCTCAACCTAGGGAGAGAGAAAGGGGGCATGTTATGAGGGGATACTGGAAACATTTTTATAGGTCCACTAGACTTAGAGGAGACGGACAAATCCCGTTAATATGTTACAACTCATTACCTGATCGAAACTAGAGATAGCCTGGGCGACCTCAGTTGTAGCCACATTCTCCCCCTTCCACCTAAAAGTATCCCCAATTCGATCCATAAAGAACATGTTTCTCTGCTCGTCCTCCTTGAAGAGATCCCCCGTGTTGAACCAGCTATCTCCCTCTCTGAAGACACTCCTCAGAATCTTCTTGTTGGTTATTGCCTTGTCTCCCACATACCCATCGAATGGGTACCGGCTGCTCATCTTCCCTATCAACAACCCAACCTCACCGGGGGCTACCTCTACACAATGGCCATTGTGATCCGTTATAACAGAGTCACTCTCAACACTGTATTTAACAATCCGGGCACAGTGAAGGAAGGGTAGGACACATGGAGCAAAGCCTACCGAGTGTGGGACATTGTGACGATTAACAAATATCACATTTCCCTCAGTAGACGCATAGAACTCTCCGATTTTAGGGATCCCAAACTTCTTCTGGAACACATCCCAAACATCAGGACGGAGGCCATTCCCGAATGCTAACCTCAACTTGTGTTGTGCATCCCGGGAAGTGAAGGGAGAGTTAACAAGGTATCTGCAGACCTCTCCTACATACTGGAATACAGTGACCCTCTGATCTACAACATCTCTCCAGAAGTTAGAGCTCGAGAACTTCTTCCTTAGCACGATGGAGCACCCTGTTGTGATCATGATTCCAAACCCGACCGTGGTAGCTGCACTGTGGTACATTGGAAGGGTAATGTATAGCCTATCAGCCGCTGTAAAGTTGAACAAAGCAGCATACCCATAACCCACCCACATTGCTTTCTTGTGTTTCATGATGGCAGCTTTAGGGAGCCCTGTAGTCCCGCTGGTGAAGATGTAGTACAGGGGTGAGAGGTAGGTGACGTTCTTACGGAACACTGCTGACGGTTTACACTCTGATCTGGTGTGAAGATCCATGTTCCCCTCTGGACCGAGGATGTGATGTGAGATGTGAAGAGGAACTAGATCAGATGTCAGTTCGGATACGGGATCTCCTAACTCTGGGGAGGAAATGATAAGACGAGCCTTGCACACCTTGATACTATGTAACAGAGAGTCTCCTCTAATGTTTGTGTTTATAAAGGCACACTCAACTCCCACCTTTGCCAGGCCCAACCACGTGCAGAAGAACTCTGGGGAGTTTCCCATGAACAGTGCCACCACGTCCCCCCGAACCAGACCTGTGTCTAAAGCCCAGTGTGCTAGCTGATTAGCATAACGGTCAATTTCACCAAACGTCAGAGTGTGACCCTCGAACACAATACAGGCGTTGTTTTTCCGTTTAGCACATGTAATATCCCATTGTTCGATCAGTGTAAATGTTCCTTTGAGGTACTGGATAAGGTCCACACCCACCCTGACTTTGTAGTTGATAAAACCTATACGGGCATCACGGAAGAATGTGGGATACTTCCATAGGACAACAAGGAATAGGATGATACCTCCCACAACCAGCCATTCTAACATGCTATAGAAAGTAGTGGGTTAGTTTAGAAGAAGTTAGAGAGGGAGTGAGTAGTTATCCTGTTGTGTGATGGGTGGTTCATAAGAGTACTGAGGTCTGAGGCAACTTGTTTGAAGCTTTGCACAACAGTTGTACTAAACAAGGGACTAAAACAGGAGGGGCAGTTATTCAGTCATCATGTGGACTATCATTCGACTGTATTTATAAAGTGAATATTCTACTGATAGAGAATAGCATTCATGGGACGGGGTGTACTCACTTGTCCCAGGACCTACCTACACGATAATACTCTCAATAGTCGATCTACTAAGACGGATACATCAAGCACACCTTGCCCTAAAAGCCGTGTGATACATGAATCCCCCAACACTGCAATCATCTGACTAGTTACTCTATTGGACTGACTAGTTACTGTATTGGACTGACTAGTTACTGTATTGGACTGACTAGTTACTGTATTGGACTGACTAGTTACTGTATTGGACTGACTAGTTACTGTATTGGACTGACTAGTTACTGTATTGGACTGACTAGTTACTGTATTGGACTGACTAGTTACTGTATTGGATTGTCGTGTTGCAATCTGAGTTTCCAGGGAGTTATTGATAAGCTTGGACCCTTTTCCAATGCATACATATTGATATAATAGCCATCTTTAACAAGATATTATATTAGTCATCTTTATGGTTTTTCAACTCCTTATTTATTGTATTATTGTTTAGCTATGATCCCCGTCCTGCTCTCCCTCCTCCTTGGAGCAGTTGAGGGAACGGATAATGCCAAGCCAAACATCCTGTTTGTGCTAATTGACGACATGGGATACGGAGATATTGGTTACACTTACCCGGAAATAAAAAAGAAAATCACCACACCCCTGTTTGATAAGCTTGCAAGTGAGGGTCTCATCCTGGACAGATACTACACCCAGTATTCGTGCACTCCAGCAAGGGCTTCTCTTCACACTGGCCGGAATGCCATAGCCTTGGGGATTGAAGACGACCTGTTCGACCCTCATACCAAGGAGTGTCTGGATAGAGACCAGATCTTACTACCGGAGGTCCTTCGTGCGAATGGTTACGCAACACACTTGGTGGGAAAATGGCACCTTGGCTATGCTCGGTGGGATTGTATGCCGTGTACTCGGGGTTACGATACTGCCTACGGGTACACACAAGGCCAGATAGACTACATGTCACATCTTTATATTCCACGGAGCAGCTACAATGATTTCTACTTCTGTGAGGAAGATGGTGATGAAATAAACTGGTCCATTCTACCTAACTCAACCCAAAAATACAGTGAAAACCTCTTTACAAGAAGAATTAAGGATCTAGTTGAGGACCACAACTCCTCCCAGCCTCTCTTCATGATGTACTCCATGCAAAATATTCACTATCCCTTCTTTGCCCCTGATCCCTACTTCAACGTGGATTGTACTGATAAAGGAAACGCGAGTTGTGTACGGCAGGCCATGCTGAACGCTGCCCAGGTTGCTGTTAGTGAGGTTATTGATACCTATAAAGAGATGGACATGTGGAATAACACGCTAATGATTGTGGCTAGTGATAATGGTGCACCAAGATCTCGTTTTGCTTCCAGTCTCCCCCTTAGAGGTTGGAAAATGACATTGTTTGAGGGAGGTGTGAGGGTTCCTGCATTTCTGTATAGCCCCAACCCTGAAATCCTGGTACCCCGAGGTTCTACTTCCTGCTATGTTCACGTCACTGACTGGTACTCCAGCCTCATTCAATGGACAGGAGGCTGGGAGGCATATAACAAGGTGTCCAAGGTCCGGAAATCACAGATCGACTCCCTAGACAGCATTGACCAGTCGGGATTTTTGTTTACCAGTGACGAACCCAACTGCCTTCGAGATGAAATCCTGATTCATATCAATCCTGTAGATCATAACGCAGCATACATCAAGGGCGACTACAAGGCATTATTTGGACTTCAATCAATGACTGAATCAAACTATTGTGTGACAGGAAAGAGGTATGACTTCAAGGACAATTGTGTCAATTGGAACATCACCCGACTTTTCAACATCACAGATGACCCCTTTGAGACTAATAATCTTAGTGAGACCCATCCTGATGTCTTGGAGGAGCTGAAGGAGAAGATATTGGACCATTTCGATGAGTTGGAACCTCTACAGTGCACACTTCCTGTCCTGTGAGGTTTTCCCAACAAATGTCATGCACTATTTTCTACCCTTTGATTTCGAGGGAGGGATAATTCCTGACTGGGCCACATACGCTCATGACCCACCTAGTTTTCACTGATTGGGCCACATACGCTCATGACCCACCTAGTTTTCACTGATTGGGCCACATACGCTCATGACCCACCTAGTTTTCACTGATTGGGCCACATACGCTCATGACCCACCTAGTTTTCACTGATTGGGCCACATACGCTAATGACCCACCTAGTTTTCACTGATTGGGCCACATACGCTCATGACCCACCTAGTTTTCACTGATTGGGCCACATACGCTAATGACCCACCTAGTTTTCACTGATTGGGCCACATACGCTCATGACCCACCTAGTGTTCACTGATAGGGCCACACATACGCTCATGACCCACCTAGTTTTCACTGATAGGGCCACATACGCTAATGACCCACCTAGTTTTCACTGATTGGGCCACATACGCTCATGACCCACCTAGTTTTCACTGATTAGGCCACATACGCTCATGACCCACCTAGTTTTCACTGATTAGGCCACATACGCTCATGACCCACCTACTTTTCACTGAGTTGAAAACATCTGTTAGAGGTGGATATTGGATGTTCAAACAGGGTCGAGCAAGGCAAGATATTGGATGTTGCTACTAAATGTACTTGTAGAGCAGTACGTGTAATAGAACAGCAATTTATGTGTGTAGCAAGGGAGGAAGTGAGAGGGAAACAGTCAACACATAACATGAAGCTTACAATGTGCCAAAAACTACTTTTTGCTTGGCTTACAACATGAAAATAATAATAATGACAAATCATATTTTACACACAGTATTAAAAAGTAAGGATCCTACAGTTTCACACACAAAGAATCAAACAGTTGTAGTTTTTGTATGTACAAGACCTGCATGTTTACATGGGAAAACTTGTTACTCACAGAAATCTAACACTCTTTCTCTCTCCCCTCTCTTTCTCTCTCCCCTCTCTTTCTCTCTTCCTTTCTCTTGTAAAACAAACAGATAAGTCACTTCCACGGGAGTGTAATTGACGCACATTGGCATAGAAAGCTTTTCACACGCATAGTAATCAGTGAACAAAAGCACTCACACATTCAAACCTTGATCAACAATTTAGATTGAGAACAAATGTCGAGTAATTGTTTAAATTAGCTGCACAATCAGCGAGTAATTATGTTTTCTTTTCCGGCTGAATGAGTGGAATAGACTAGCTACAATAACGTCCATCTACTCATCTTGTCCAGCCGGATCAAGAAATCAAAATTCACATAATTTACATCAGTACATTAAGAAATCAGCAATGGCGTTGAAATGATGGCGTCAAGCTTCTCTCCCGATTTCTCCAAAAGTGTCCGTACCGAATTCAAATCACTTATCGTCTTCTCTACTGATCCCTGTGACATCCTTATCTCGGATGCAGTTTGTCTTGTTCTTCCTTTGACCCCTTCAACCCAGTTGAAAACTAATCCAGCAATACCGGACATAAGATGTGAGTTTCGTTCCCATAAATTCTGCTCAAAGGGGCTCTGGGCGATACGTCTAGACAGGAATTGGAGTTGGTTCAGGTGAGCTGCTATGTCTGTCCTCCTCATCTAACTCCTCCTCTTCCTCCTCTGATTCTGTTTCAGAGGCCTCGCCATCAACTAATACTATCGAGGGGTCCATTCTATGTAGGGAAATGTGAGAGTAGTTATGAGTTGAGTTACAAGGCAAGGCCCAAGGGGGAGGGTTTGGAGGGAATGGGAAGATCAGGGACCGGGGTTAGGTATCATACAGGGTCTAACTTCGACCTTGGATAAGTAAACTCGGCTTTAGAAAAGAAGTATAATTGTAACCAGAAATTAACATGTAATCACTCTCAATCAATGTCCCGCAATCATCTGAAATTTGTATTTAATCTTTAACTAATCATGCGTTACGTGTATGTACTAATAAAGTTCACAAAATCATCGCCTTCAAGCACATACTAACAATGGTATGTGTCCATGATATAGGGAACTAAGAAGATCATGAGTTGAGAATTTTCTGCATGTCCTTGTTGACCTTTCCAACACCCAGATTAGCTTTATCAGCCTCACTCTGGACATCTCCCAACTTATCATTTTGCCGGTCCTAGCTTCTGCCCCCATGCTCAGTGCCATCTCCTTCAGCCCCCGGACACCAACACCAATCTGAACCAAGTTATCGTGCGTCCTATCAGTATCCAGGTGATGACGTTCTGGTTCCTTGTACGCAGACGAAGTTCCACCACTTGGTGGGGGACGACTTTTTGTAGTTGGAACAGTTTCAATTTTCTCAGGGGGCGGTGTCGTCTGCTTAGGAGGTCCTCTGAACTTGTTCATCATTGCCCCAAACATGCTCTTCATACCTCTCACATGGTGCTTCGCTCTGTTTCACCTTGTTATTGATATCAACCTAACTTCTCGTGTGTCCTGTCTATCTGTTCCCCCTGACGATGCAGCTTCCTCTGCTGTAGCAGCTCCCGTGTTTAGAGACTCCTGGACTAAACGAAGGGATTCAGTCGTACTGTCCTCGATTGCCTGCTGCTTTGCAAGGCATTGTTCTTGAACCCTAGCATTATCTCTGTAGTTGTAGGAGTTTCCACCACCCCCGTAAGACATTTTATACGTTTAAGATGGGGCTTGAGGGTCCAAACACAGACAGAACGTTCCAAAACGAAGCTAGATTTTGAAAATTCGAGGGATTTTGAAAATTTGTTGTGAACTTTGTTTTCAAGAATTTGAATTTTGCTGAGAAATAGCAATGCATCGCATACTCTGAAATCTTTGCGCGTTACAAACAAATAAAGTATTCGCGTCGCAAATATTGAGCGCGCGTCGTTTGCCGACGTCCGAATCCAACTCGATTGCTTGCGGAGTAAGAATGCGCCTCCTCCACACGCCTCCCACGCATTGTACGGTGCTAATATAGTGAGACCCGGTGACCGAGGCGTCAATACTAGAAACTTCTGGGCGGTTTCTCTGGAAAAGGCTAGCACACACGATTGTGACCTCAGATTTCCTCTGCGAGTTTATAAGCACTATCTCGGGCTCTGTCCTCAATTGACTTCAATTGTATTACTCTTTTTCTTTTTGTAATTTATCTTTAATCAGGTACGTTACTAGATCATCTCTACTTATTTTAATACCCAAACATCTTGTGTTATCCATCGCCTTGTTAAGTGTGTGTATTAACACATCTCCCTCTCTCAGACATCATGGTTGCTATCGGTATTGATCTTGGAACCACCTACTCCTGCGTCGGAGTCTTCCAGCACGGAAAGGTTGAGATCATTGCAAACGACCAGGGTAATAGGACAACACCCAGTTATGTGGCTTTTAATGACACCGAGAGGCTCATCGGCGACCCTGCTAAGAACCAGGTATGTAACTAAATATCTCTAGTTAAACAATATTTCATAAAATCAATCTTTACCACCCCCCCCCCCTATTATATCCCTCTTCCCTTCTGTCCGTTACTAACATATCTCCCTCCTCTCAGGTCGCGATGAACCCCACCAACACGGTGTTTGACGCCAAGCGACTTATTGGCAGGAAATTTAACGACCCCATGGTGGTGAGCGACAAGAAGCACTGGCCCTTCGAGCTTATCTGTGAGGGAGACCGACCCAGGATCCAGGTACATACCATTACATACACTAGTTACAACTAACCCTCCTGTTAATATAAATATTAATCTCCTCTTCCCTAACCCCTTCATTCTCTCTCTCAGGTTGACTACAGGGGCGAGAAGAAAGCTTTCTTCCCTGAAGAGATCAGCTCTATGATCCTCAGCAAAATGAAGGAAACTGCTGAGGCTTATCTCGGAAACTCCATCACTGACGCTGTTGTAACTGTCCCTGCTTACTTCAACGACTCTCAGCGACAAGCCACCAAGGATGCTGGAGTGATTGCTGGACTGAACGTGTTGAGGATCATCAACGAGCCCACTGCCGCTGCTATTGCATACGGTCTGGACAAGAAGGGAAACACAGCGGGAGAGAAGAACGTCCTGATCTTCGATCTTGGTGGTGGTACTTTCGATGTGTCTATCTTGTCTATTGAGGATGGAATCTTTGAGGTAAATACAGAGATCTTTCCTAGCACGTGGGGTGTTTCTTGCTTTGCGTGGGTGGAGAGTGTGCTTACTCACCTCATGTCTCAATTTAGTACACCCTCTCTCTCTAACAATCACTAACTAGCCCGATCTCCCCCTCTCTAATCAATGATTTCTAACGATCTACACACCAAGCTAATTAATCAGCCCTAACTAACCCCCTCCCCTCTCTCCCAGGTAAAATCCACAGCTGGAGACACCCATTTGGGAGGAGAGGACTTTGACAACCGAATGGTGGGCCACTTCATCCATGAGTTCAAGAGGAAGCACAAGAAGGACCCCAGCGAGAACAAGAGGGCTCTGAGGAGGCTGAGGACTGCCTGTGAGCGAGCTAAGAGGACCCTGTCTTCCTCTGCTCAGGCCAGTATTGAGATTGATGCTCTCTACGAGGGAATTGATTTCTACACCACCATTACTCGACCCCGATTCGATGAGCTGAATGCTGATCTCTTCCGAAACACTATTGAGTGTGTCGAGAAGGCCATGAGGGATGCTAGGATGGGAAAGAACGACATTAACGAGATTGTTCTTGTTGGAGGCTCCACCAGGATTCCCAAGATCCAGAAGAGTCTGGAGGATTTCTTCAATGGCAAGGCCCTCAACAAATCCATCAACCCTGATGAGGCCGTTGCATATGGTGCCGCTGTTCAGGCTGCTATCCTTTCTGGAGATAAATCTGAGGCTGTTCAGGATCTTCTCCTGCTCGATGTTGCTCCCCTGTCTCTTGGAATTGAGACTGCTGGAGGTGTCTTCACTGCCATCATCAACAGGAACGTGACCATCCCCACTAAACAGAGCAAGACCTTCACCACCTACGCTGACAACCAGCCCGGTGTGCTGATCCAGGTATTCGAGGGAGAGAGGGCCCTATCCAAGGATAACAACCTCCTTGGAAAGTTCGAGCTCAGTGGAATTCCCCCAGCACCCCGAGGTGTGCCCCAGATCGACGTTACCTTCGATGTTGATGCTAACGGTATCCTGAATGTCTCTGCTGTTGACAAGAGCACCATGAAGGAGAACAAGATCACCATCACCAACGACAAGGGCCGACTCTCAAAGGAGGAGATTGAGAGGATGGTTAACGAGGCAGAGAAGTTCAAGGGAGAGGATGATGCCCACCGAGAGAGGATCAGCGCCAAGAACGGTCTGGAGGCTTACTGCTTCAACATGAAGAGCACTGTTGATGACGAGAAGTTGAAGGACAAGATCTCTGAGGAGGACAAGAAGGCCATCTTGGACAAGTGCCAGGAGTGTCTTAGCTGGCTAGACAGCAACCAGTCTGCTACCAAGGAGGAGTATGAGCACCAGCAGAAGGAGGTTGAGGGTGTGTGTACCCCCATCGTTACCAAGCTGTATGCCGCTGCTGGAGGTGCCCCAGGTGCTGGAGGTATGCCCGGTGGTATGCCTGGAGGAATGCCCGGTGGAATGCCCGGTGGTATGCCAGGAGGCCCCCCTCCCCCCAGCGGTGCTGGAGGTGCCGGACCCACCATCGAGGAGGTCGACTAATTGCATCATCCCCGCCCCCTATAGACAGTTGTTTGTTTCGTCATCACCCACAGTTCAACTTCCCCCCAACAAAAACCGCAGAGGAACACTTTCAAAATAGAGCCTATTTACCGTTTTACCTTGACTTCTTTGTTTTTCGATAAAACTCTATTTGTAAAAGTTTAATTTATCTTTCGTTAACCATTGCTGTTTATCTTGGTAAATTGCCAAACTGAAACCACTGGGGGAAGTGTCCAGGAAGGACAACCATCGGCTGAACTGGACTCCACCCAGACATCTCTTTGTCTGGTGCGGTATGCAGCTCGTGACCGGTATTTTCCGGCTGCCCCAGCCAAGGTGAAAGCACAACTTTTCAGTACGAGTGCTGCGCGGCTTCCAGACTGTTCCTTGAAACGCGCAAAAGAATGCCGCGCATCACATCAGTGTGTATCGCGCGGCGTGATACAAGAAAATACAAATTGATCCGTCGCGTCCGCGTCGTCCTCTTTTTTTGGGTCGTTTTTTTGTCTGTCGAAAAGCGATTTGGAATGCGCTGCAGCCCCCTCATGCGCGCACCCCCGCAACGAGGGGACTGGAGGGAATGCCGCGCGCGCGTTTGGCCTGAGCTCAGGACGGCCCCGGCTGGGTCGAAAATAACTTTGCGAGCGAAAAAACGGCGGTGCTTATAACTTTGGCCCCTGAAGTCCGTTTGACTTGATTCTTTCACTAGCTGTTAGATCTGACAATTATCTACCTTGCTGTTTTTGAGAGGAGTTAATTGGACTTCAGGAGGCTGAGCAATAGCCGTTCAAAGATTGGTTGTTTTCAAAAAGTGACGTCACAGATTCCTGCAGGGACACTTTGTTTCAAATTTGAATTAAAATCTCGAATTTTTTTATTTTACCGCACTCGATTTTGCGGAGTTTGGTTCATATCTCCTGTTCCTGATAAGATAGAGACCTGAAACCGGTTGCATTTGAAAGCTGTTATCTTCCTCTTTCCAACGCTACCAAAACGATTTCTGTACCTTATCTGGAACCGGAGATATGATTGATTATGTATTCCCCCCTAGCGCGGTATTCCCTCCAGGCCCCTTATATTATATTATAAGGGGCCTGCAACGTATGCCAAAAAAGCGCTGTCTTATTCGGCATTTTTTAAACCTTCCGTGAATGACACTCCAGTTACAAAATTGAAACCTGACATCAATTTCTCTGAACAGCTGTGACACTGCTAGTGAACCACCCTTAAAATCGGATTTTTTGAAGTACCTATTTGTTCGCGACAACAGATTTTATCAGAACTTCTCGGCTCATAGGTCATACTACCCATATATATGTCAAGCGTCACCAGCTGACAATGTTGTTTGTAACAAGGAAACATTGCAGTATGAGATGAGGAGTAATTTAGATCAACACGCTTTCAGTAAACTAGTTATTTTAAAATCTTGAAAACATGATTTAAAGGTCACTGACCTTAGGTCGGAAATTACAAACATTTGAACAATCGGTTATCGATTATTAAGATTATATAATAATTAATAGCGCTACATTGACATTGGTCCGTGTCAAGAACCCGAATTTATGCTGTCGACAATTAAGTGTGTACTTTTTCAGTTTTGGCACTTGATTTGCCCATTTAATGCTGGATGCAAAACTTTGGGTTGAATATCTGATTATTACATTGAGTCAGATCCTCAGCTGCTGGTCAAGTCTAAATTGGTAATTGGAGATTGGAAAATTCTGGCATTACTCTGGGACAACTGCTAGGATATAAAACTCGTAGGTCTTGGAAAACTTTTTCCCATTACCGTTTGCGATTGCACCACACGTAAATCTGACAGTTTCCCCGATATTTGCTCCTTGATACGCATTCACCTTGATATAAATGTAGTACTGCCGAGACTGGGTAACGAACAGTCGGGCAGACTGAGGCCGGGCTATTTCTGCTTTCACGCCCCTGTTTTGGTGTTCGTTGATACAATAAAGGTAGTAAGTATCCGATCCGTAGATATTTTTCAGAGATAAGATGATCAGAGCCTCCTCTCCGATTTTCAAAACGTTGTAAGGAGGCAACCATTCAGTAGTCAGGCAAGTCTCCACAGGGTTAACCTTCTTGTTTCGCATTCTCAGGAAATTATTTCCTTCCGTGGTTCTCCCCCTAACAGCAACTGTGAAAGATTCAACAGGCACAGTAATAAGAGCAGTCCAAACCTCACGCCTGCTTTTCTCCGTTAGACTGTGACTGGTGACTTTACTGCTTTCAGTGATTAGAATCAGGGTGATCCCGTAGTTCCTATCAACAGACTGGGCCTGTAACATGGTGACCCGGACTGTGATCCTCTCCCCCGCACATGGAAACACCGGATACTCCGTGATATCCGATAAAGACACGTGCTCAAAGGCAACATCAAAATCAATACTGAATTCACCGTATGTCTGAGCGTTAAAACTCTGTAGAAGATGTCTACTGGACCGAGGAAGGTGAACCGACCACTCTCCCACACAGGGGCATTCTATTTTGAAGTGCAGTAAGTTCCCAACTGTTTTCCTGTAGGCTGCCACACAATCGTCATTGCCCGCTGGGGGTTCCACTGTTATGGAGGAATCAAGTGAGCCAGTGAGACGGTTTTTAAAGACAAGATCCATCGTAAGAGACCCCACAGTCTCGTCAACGTAAAAACTGTACATCTTATTGGACAGACTCCTCTTTCTCCGGCGCCACTCGTCCCCCCACATATCATCATAACCCCACATATCATCACCACCCCACATACCATCTCCATTGTGCAGGGTGCTGGATGCCTGGGTGTCCTGGAGCAGTATCTCTGTTAAATTAGACATGTCCTCATTGTTCACCAGATACACCCTCCCAGACGTGTGGGCTGCCATCGCCGTATAGTTACCATCCACCTCCCCCGTACAGGTGTCTGTGAGGATGAAGTTGATCTTGTAACTCATCAAATCAGCCTCCCGGAGAATATCATCAACCCTGTCCTTTGTACAGTCCTTACTGTCAGCGTCTGTAAAGAGCACTAGCGGGGAATGATAATCGAACTCGTAGTTTGTAACCATGCTGTGGATGGCTTTGCAGGCCAGTTCGGGGCAGTCATTGCCTCCGGATGCCACAATCTGCGATTGAAGGTAGTCTACAAGAGAGGTGGAGTTGTAGAATATCTTAACTGGCTCAATAAACGGATCACCATATGTAACCAGTAGCCGCTTATCAATTCCATTTATCATTCCAGTGTAGCCCCCTGCCTGCAGCTCCTCTGCAGCCATCAAATCCTTCGCTATCTTAACCACCTGATCCATGTTGTCATACATAGAGGAGGTTTCATCGATTATTAGGCCGATGTTAGTCGTCCAAGATTCGTACAAATCCAGTCCTTTGATCACCTCTTCAATAGAAAGACCGGTGTCTCGCTGTAATTCACTCCACGGTTCTCCCCCTGTTCTTCCAACCTGATTTTGATAAAAACTCAGAGCATCCCCGCACACTTTCCTCGCCAAATTAGGATTCTTCCCATACAGCAGGAGGGATCTACAGGCATTGGCCGCCCCGGATTTGGTGGATCCTCTGAGAACCTCAGGGTGGGGTGTGTGCTCTGACCAGGTACTCATCCTGCCCAGGCTCCGTGTAATGCTATTGGGAACTGTCCTGGTATTGCCCATACGGCCCGAGACCACCTCCCTACAGGGGTCCAACTGCCGCCCAACACCAACCAGTCGGGAGGCATTGTACCGTTGTGTAGCAGCCCTGGAGAGCTCCCCAACATCGATTACAGACTGTGAGGTTAAAGCAAGCAAAGAAAGAATAACAATCATCATTGTGAGAGAGGGAAACTAATTACACACACGCATATAGGGATCGTTCATTCGATTTACGTTATACGGGGGCATATCATCATAATCACGATAGCATTCAGTAAATAACTCTGTTGTCATGACAACGCCCTATTTAGTTCTGCGTGTCCACTGACCCCTGAAAGGCATTGCAATATTGGTATGTAGCTTCAGTTTATTATGACCATTTACACAACGTTCAGCACTTGGTAATGAAATTCCCCTCTGCGCTAATAGGAGTGACTTCGTAACCAAGTTCAGCACTACTTCGTCAACAACTAACAAACAAATACATATCTTCTAAAAATTCTGATTTCTGAAAAAATATAATAATTGTTAGATCCTTGGTAACATGAAGAAGTGGATGGTCTCTAATTGGCTAAAGTGTAATGAAGACAAGACAGAGTTTGTCCTCCTTGGGAAATCTAGCTCTTTGGAAAAGCTCAATTTTGATCCGGTAATAAACTTTGGGGGTACGTCATTAGTACCAATGAAATGCCAAGGACAGACTGGAAAAACACTAGGAGTACTACTTGATGATCACCTTACGTTGGAGCGTCAGGTAAATAATGTGAAACGACAATGTGGACTGATGCTGAAGAACCTCTGGCAAGTTAACAAGTGCCTAGACAAGAGTACTAAGATCCTTCTTGTAAAGCAGTTAGTGATATCAAAGATTGACTATTGTAATATCTTGTACTATGGACTGCCACAACGAATCCTTCAAAATCTACAGAAGACTCTGAACTCCTGTATACGGTTTGTCTTTAATCTGAATGGTCATCAAGATGATTACATGGAGTATTTCAGAGAGGCTCACATTCTTCCGATACAGCAGAGATTAACTTTTAAGGCATGCCTGCTGGCTTACAAGATTGTTCGAGGAACTGCCCCTAGGTACTTGTTGGATCTGGTACCTAGGGATGAGGAATATGGATCACTGAGGATGACGAGGGCTACAACTGTTCCAGACTTTTTCCGGCTAAAATATCCCAAACTGTCAAGTATCAATGCAAACTCGAAGTTGCGTCGAAGAAGACTGTCGGTGTTTCTTCCTGACGTATGGAATGATCTCCCCCTTGAGCTCAGATCAGTTCATCCTGTTGATCTGTTTAAGACAAGACTAAAGACAAGGTTATTTCAGGAGGCATTCGGATCTGCTTCAGAGTTGTAATCGGAGGTGTCCTATCCTTCCCCTTTCCCGTGTCGAGCAGACAATTCTAGCATAGCAATTCCTTACTATTTCTCTTCCTAGGGCTATTATAGCAGGGGGGGGCTGCTGATGCAGTTGAGCTGACTTTTGTTTGTAGCATGAGGGCTGCTGGCTCTGTTTCTTTATCCCGATTTATAGTCTGTTATTTAATTGCAGCTAACAAGTTGTTTTCCAGAAGTTTATGTGTCCCGTTTTTCCTTAGGCTTTTTTCAATTTTTTGGAGTATATAATCAGTAGATGTGTCTATTTTGTTCTAAGTGAGTCAGGATATTAACAATCTTGGTGTACCGCTCTGAATCTGGGCAGTGTTGGACTCATGTCAATGATCCAGCCCTGTCTGGACTGAGCGGTATACTAAAAACCCTTTATTATTATTATTATTATTAGATCAAGTTCACAGCTAATTTACTCCCTTGTATTAGGTAGATGGTAGGTAATGAATTCTGAAAGTGACGACGAGGAAGTCCTCTATGAGGGGAACAATGGATACTTTGCACTTAGAAATGTAAGTTACCGTTAATGTATTCTAACACTTTCACCAGGGTATTATAGTGAGGGTAAAAGGTAAATGGTTGAAACTTAACTTATTAGTCATTAAAGGTTGACAAGATACCTAAAACTTTTCT
Organism: Hormiphora californensis; assembly: GCA_020137815.1. Lineage (NCBI taxonomy): Eukaryota > Metazoa > Ctenophora > Tentaculata > Cydippida > Pleurobrachiidae > Hormiphora > Hormiphora californensis. The sequence goes on from CM035352.1 coordinate 887,309, forward strand.
TCTTCAAGGGGAAGATGCTGCTTGTTAGTCATTAATATAGAATTATCAATTATTCATTTAAGGTTGACAAGATACCTAAAACTTTTCTTCTTCTTATTTTTTCGATTTATCTGGAGTTTTAGGAATTTTTTCAGATTTTTTTTGTCGTGTAGAAAAATATTCCAAAACAAGCGCTTTCCAGTGCCGCACCGCACTTGTTTAAACATTTTGAAAAAGTATGGCACTGCTGAAATCTACACTGGATAGCCGAAAGCGCTTGTTTTGGAATATTTTTCTACACGACAAAAAAATCTGAAAAAAATGCTGATAAATCCCATAAATCGAAAAAATAAGAAGAAGAAAAGTTTTAGGTATCTTGTCAACCTTATCTAACTATATCTAATGCAAATTTGCACGGAAATGTGACACCCTATCGTCAATGTGACGACGTGATCCGTCAATGTGACGACGTGATCCGTCAGCGTGACGACATGATCCGTCAGTGTGACGACGTGATTCGTAGGTATCACGTATCACACGTGTTGAGAACTGCTTGCGACTTGAGGGGTCACATCACATGTATGAAAGGGAGAGAAAGAGAGAAAAAGAGAGGGATCACATCACATAGCATATAGCAGACAGGCAGAGAGAAAAACAGACCCCTCGATTTGCGATCGGTACGATCGCCCCAGTTTTGCTAGTATGAATAATTGATAATTCTATATTAATGACTAACTAGCAGCATCTTCCCCTTGACCCTCTCTCCTATATATATCTTCAATGATGTATTCTTGTTCCCTAGGTTGGTAAAACCGATAAACAACCTCTCGTAGCAGACTCCAGGAGAACCTCAGGTCTAATGGCGGTGTTTGCAAACCTATTCAAATGTTACACTGGAGCTGGAATCCTAAGCCTACCATTCGCTTTTCGATATAGCGGCGTTTTTGTAAGTCAATTGACCAACATTAATTGTTTTTGTTAACTGATGGTGTTTCAAAATTAGCTATTATATTGCTCACGAGCTGATTTTATAAAATGGTGCGCTAGTGGTTTATAAAAAAGAAAGATACATGGCTCTTTAACATCTGTACTACCGGGATGCTGCCCTTTTCCCCCATAACTCTCTCCCCCCCCCCCCTCAGGCTGGTATTCTATGTCTGATAGTAGTGTCCATCCTATGTACTATCTCCATGATCTGTCTGGTTCAGTGTAAAAGGAAGCTCAGTAAAACACACAGCTCTAACCTATCCTACTCTGATGTCGTGCTGCTGCTACTAGGAAGGTTAGTGATCACTGTTTTTAGTGTGTGTTGAGTCTGGAGAGATGGAAAGACGTGCAACTAGGGTTGGTAAATCAAGAAAGACGCTTGAAGATAGACCTATTTCAGAAAGTGGAGTGTAGTATTGGACTGTGTCATAACCGCATTTCAATTTGGAGCAGTAATAATATATTTTGGTAAGTTGGGCTTTTGAAAGTATGTATTCTTAAAAAAAGTTTTCCATAATATTTTATAAATATTAATTAATTTTAATTTTTATCAGTGTTTGTCTCTGAGAATATCACCCCATTTATGTCAAAACTGGATCCGACTGTTGCAAGATTTGTTTGGATGGGTTGTATAGCACCTGTTTATATTGGTCTTAGCTGGATTAGATCGTAAGTAGTTAAATTATCTAAATTATACTTTATCATATCCTAGAAGTATTATAGGTGATCACTAAAGTCGGATTTTTGAAGTTGTCATCCCCCTTTTCGTGCGTGGAATGTTTTTGTGCGTCACATCACGTATGTGCGTGTCAAAATTGATAAATTTCACATTTTGGGGTGACAACTTCAAAAAATCCGACTTTAATTTAGATATCTTCTTTCAGAATGAAATATGTTGGATTGATATCGTTTTTCGCTGAAATTTGCATTCTAACAGGTAAAACCCATTTACTACCAAACATTTGTCCCCTAATTGACACAGTCTATCAATTTAAAAACCTCTACTTATTCAAGACCTTATTGTTCAGGACTCATTTTGGCGTCAACCATTGGGTTGGTACAGATTTCTGAGGACACAGTACCTGGATTAGCATTCGATGTTCAGTTGGGGCCTCCTTGGAGGTAGGTAGTGGCACTGTATCTAGCTGTAGTGACACTGTTATAGTGACACTGTATCTAGCGCTGTCTTTCTAACCTGTTAACAGTTCAAGAATAATGGGTGCTGGAAGTAAGAGCTGAGAGGAGGATGTGTTAAAGGACACTGACACCTTGTGTTTTTTGTTTAAGTTATTTATGAAGTTTATAAGGACTTCCACTAAATGATGCTAAAGTTGAAAACAATATCTCCTCATACCCAGGACATTACCTCTGATGTTTGGTATGGCTGCATTTGCATTCGAGGGTGCTGGTGTTGTTATACCAACCGAGTCAAGCATGAAGAAACCTGAACTATTTAACAAGGTAACTCATTAATATAGTATAACAAGGTATCAAATACTAGGTCTGCAACAAGTTGATCAAGTGTATGTGTCTCAATACATAACAAGTGTGTATGTATCTAATACAGTCCGACCGCGATTTAGCGGACACCCCGATTTAACGGACAACACCCTTTCCCCCCGAGGGTGCCGTTAAATCGGGGTCCGACTGTATATCCTTTCTCTCGTCTATTCTGTGTTCCTTTCCAGGTTTTAGTGTTTGTTCTGGTATGTGCGACGTTCATGTACATTGCTTTTGGAGTCCTGCTATACCTGGCTTTTGGCCCCCAAACAGGCCTTAGCACCGGCCAGATAACTGAAAATTTGGAGCAGTTTGCAAATCACAGCGTTGACAAGGCTTTCTGGCATTTTCTACAGTCCCTAGTTAGATTCAGGTATGTAGATGTGACATGTTTGTACCAAGTTCCCTAGTAAGCCTACCCCTTTTTCCGCAGTTTGGTCGCAGGGATTGGTATGAGTGTCACCGTTCAACTGATCGTCGTTCTGGATATTTTCGAGAAGGTAACGCGCGACGACAGACATACAATAACCCTCGCGCGGCTTGTGTCGTAAGCGCACACACGCGCACACCCCCAGAAAAGTGCAAGCCCCAAGGAGAGAGAGTGAGATGTTCTGCTCTCACCATTTCTTGGAATCGCTGTGCAGGAGAAACTGGGCCGCGCGTTACATACAGTCACAGTTGCACACACACTGCACCAGCGTCGTGTGTTTACATTTGTTGCCCGCTCTCTCTATCTCCCCCTCTCTCTTTCTTTCTTCCTAGGAATTGTTCAAACCTGGTCGACTATCGACCAATAACCTCTTTTGGAAGGAGAATATTATTCGGGCAGGAGTCACACTGATCGGACTTGTGTTAGCTGTAAGTAATGGCGGTGATAAATTATAATTTGGATTTGTTTCGGTTAGCATACACCATTTGAAAACCCCCAAAACAATGTCCCTTCTTTCCAGGCAAGTGGGTTATCGTTTGGCCATATGGTCTCCCTGACTGGAGCCTTCAGTGGGACTCTAATGCAGTTTATTTTCCCCTGTGCCTGCTATTTGAAATGCTTCGAGGACGAGATGAGTGGATCTCAGAAGATCGGGATTTGGATAATGGCTATAGTGGGTGCTATTTTCGGAGCTTTGGCTACTTATGTAACCCTTATTGAAATCTTCTCTTAGTGATACTTGGTTAGGTTAAACAGGTGACATCACCTTTAATAAAACTTATGATGCCCAGAATATATTTATCTTATTAGTATTTATGATCCGGTATTATGTTTTAGAATCTTTGTTCACTCTTTGTGCCGGGGAGTAGACAAATTTAATATAAGGTCAGAGCTGGATATACGATACGACACATCACTATTCTGCAGAACTCTGTGTATAGCTATTGTATTGTAATGGCCGCCATTCTGTTTTGGCTCAGAGTAAAGAAATGAAAAACTATTTCCCTGTGTGTAATTGTATTTTGTTATGTTCTAACCCTCCTATAAAGGTCACACTTGCGGGACACGGTAAGAGAGGGTCGAGCAATGATAATTGTATTGTGTAATATTGTTCTTCAGAATTTCTTGTGGTAACTGTTAGAAAGTGTTTTGTTTGCCCGCAATGTGTGGATGATGTGAGTGATATCACCCCTCGCTGTTCATCCCCTCATGACTACCTGTTACTCAATGAGCCCATGGTATTCCACAACTACTAATCCCCCTCCTTGATCATTGTAGCAGGAGCATGTTTGTTGAAGTTGACTGGGGAAAGACACGGGAAAACAGCGACACAATAACTGTCAGGACCCCCATTAACATAGCTCTAATAAAATACTGGGGCAAGAGGGACGAGGGGAGGAATCTCCCTAGTAACTCCTCTCTCTCACTCACACTCTCCTGCGAGGAGATGTTTACCGAGACATGCGTGAAACGGACAGACACATGTACACGATTCTTTATCAACGGTATGTAGGGCAAGCACGTACGCACAACGTACGAGGGTATTCTTGTTTTTTAGAGAAAGAGAGAGAGACAAAGAGACAAAGAGCCACTCTATCTCAGAGTGAAAAGAGAGAAAGAGTGTGAGATAAAAAGAAAATATCAGCGTGAGAACGAAGGTCGAAGGAAAGAGGAAATGCTTAAAATAGATCGTCGACGTTCGACTAATTATTGCGTGTAGGCTGTAGCTACTGCTTTCATATTTTATGATTACTTTTTCTGCGCTATAATAACTCATCTATATTCACATCTTTATTTCAGGAACGGAAGAGGAACCTACATCACGTATGAAGCGGCTACTAAAGATAATTAAGGAGCACGATGACAAACACCCTAACATTGAAGTGACCACCTATAATACCTTCCCCACCTGCTGCTGGCCTGGCATCCTCTGCCTCTGGGTATGCTGCCATGGCAACTGCACTAAAACTCCTGTACCCTGACCTAGAGGGGTACAGTGTGAGCGAGTTAGCCCGTCTGGGGTCAGGTAGCGCCTGTAGGAGTGTGTTGGGAGGGGTCGTTGTGTGGGATCACGGGGAGAGGGAGGATGGGAAGGATAGTATAGCAAGACAGGTCTTCCCTGCCTCGCATTGGCCCGAGCTAAGGGTCCTGGTGTGTGTGGTAAAGAAGGAGAAAAAGGGAGTTCCTAGCAGTGAGGGGATGAAGCGAACAGTTGCTACAAGTGGTCTATTCTCAAGAAGATTAGAAAATGTTCCACACCGATTAGAGGGTCTCACTACCGCTATCAGAGACTGTGATTTCCCTACATTTGCTGGAATTGTAATGAGAGATAGCAGTGAGATGCACGCCTGCTGCTTGGACTCGTTTCCCCCCATCGCCTACCTAAATGAAGCAAGTCACAGGATAATGGCTCTTGTTCATTCGTTCAATACTCCAGAGGTCAGGGCAGGATATACATTTGACGCTGGTCCCAATGCCTTTCTCTTTACCCTAGAGAGGGATGTGAATGAGTTGAGAGAGAAAGTAAAGGAGGTAATGGGAGGTGGCGTTGTGGACATGTTTGTGTGTTGTGTGGGCAGTGGACCATTGGTCAGAGTTGAAGATTGAGAGCAATATTGTACTGGACAAATTCTATTTTATAGTAGCAAGTGAGTTTTTCTATCACGTCATTTTATAACTGTTATTACACAATTTGCAGTTGACATATTTTCCAGCCAATAAAGCTGTGCCATTCACTGTGTTACGTATAGTATCTGTTTTTGTTCGTCATCAAATAACCTTACTACCTCCGTAGCTATTATAGTAATGCCTGTTGCAGCGGAGGTTGAAACGAATCCCCTTTCTAGGAAACTAGAGAAGGTTCTGTCTCTAAATATCAGTCAGTCAGAGAACCCAGATCTTGTTTTGGCTCTCAAGGTAATGACACACTCTACTCCTTTCTTATTTACACTCCCTAAAACACACAAAATATGATCCAATTAAAGTTATATATTATCTTCTCTAAAAACAGCCTAGATCACCTGAATGCCAATTGTGCGTCCATTTCTCACTGCGTTTTTCATATGCTTAGAACATTCCACCACGTTTCAGAATGTAAGTGGGTTGATAAAGTGCAACAACCTCCGGACCCGACGTAGTTTGAGGGGTGACCTGGAGCGAAGGAGTGTTCAACTTTCTGAGAATTTGGTGGACCAGTTTCGGAAAGTTCATGATCTTATGGAAACTCTTCATTCCGAGGTAGTACGTGTTTTTTTTGGAGGCAGAGAGAGATTAGGGGTGTCCCATAGTATAGAGAGAGAGACAGCTCACTTGCCATGCGAGTTGCGCGAGATAGTCTTAAGTCTCAACTCTCAGAGAGAGAGAGCGAGATATTTCGACCGTCAAAAATAGAAGTAGCTTAGCCATTCACCAGAGAGAGAAAGAAAGAGAGTGAGAAAGAAACAGAGAGAAAGAAAGAGAGAGAGAGAGAGAGAGAGAAAGAAAGAGAGAATTGGTACACACAGAAAACCCACGTACGTACAAGAGAAGAACACCCCCCCCCCTCCCCTCCCCCGTTCAAACCCTTTTTATTTTATAAAATCGTCGCGGGGCGCGGGGAAGAAGGGTCGAAGAAGGCAAGGGCCACCCAGGAGGAAGACAATTGTGAAATCACGTACAAAATATGTGAAAGATCAAAGAGAGAAGGAGAGAGAGAGAAAAAAAAAGAGAGAGAGAGAGAAAAAAAGAGAGAGAAAAAAAAGAGAGAGGGAGAGAGACATCAAGGACTATATTTGTCCATTCCTCACAGCGTTTGCCGCAAACGTCGAATAAGAGAGCAAGAGATATTAGAGAAGGAATGGGTGTATGTAATATTTCCTTATTCGACGCGACAGTCGACCTTTTCTATCTACAGTACATTTTCTCGTTACTGCATCGGGGGGGGGGGGGGGGGGGGTTCATGACCTTATGACGCCATGTAATGCCAATATTATTATGTATGTTCTAACTCTCCCTCAATTTTCAGAGGGCCAAAATTTTGTCGATTAAGGGTACCCTCCAAGGACGCAACCAGTAAGCTGTAAGGGTGGACCCCTAACTGGTGATTTTTTTAGGGGTTGGCCAGTGGGTACCAAAATGCTTGCTTATTGGTCAGACTCGCGTCCAACCAATAAGGTTACGCTCCAGTTACAGATTTGGAACCGGGCGTCAGTTTCCTGATGGTAGATTCCCGATTGAACCATGCTGTGCGTCATAATTTACAATGCGCGACTAAATTTACAGCTAGAATGAATGGGGAGTTGAACGGGATTCATTGTCAGCAGTGTGGAAAAATTCTCCCATCAGGAAACTGACGCCCGGTTCCAAATCTGTAACTGGTCCCTTATGAACCCCCATCGGCCCCTCCCGACTGTATGGCTGTTTCTATTTCCTTGACGACGGTCGAAATCTCTCTCTCTCTCTCTCTCTCTCTCTCTCTCTCTCTCTCTCTCTCTCTCTCTCTCTCTCTCTCTCTCTCTCTCTCTCTCTCTCTCTCTCTTTCTCATTCTTTCTCGCTCTCAATTTTTATCTTCCACACCCACCACCTCACTATTCGTGTATGGCTGTTTCTATTTACTTGTCGACAGTCGAAATCTCTCTCTCTCTCCTCTCTCTCTCTCTCTCTCTCTCTCTTTCTCTCTCTCTCTCTCTCTCTCTCTCTCTTTCCTCTCTTTCTCTATCTCTTTCCCTTTCTCTCTCTCTCTCTCTCTTTCTCTCTCTTTCTCTCTCACTCTCTCTCTCTCTCTCTCTCTCTATCTCTCTCCCTTTCTCTCTCTTTCTCTCTCGGTCCACTACACGCACCACTCCCACATGGGGCCGTGAGGCCCCATGCGAGAGCAGGGTTAAATCCCCCGGACCCGGATCCTGTTGGATCTGAGGGCCCGGAGGGCCTGCGGAGTAAAGGTAGGGTAGGTAGAACAATGTACATACGGGTAAATTTAACAATGTACATATGGGTTAAGGAAAGGGGATGATATTAAAAAGGGGGAAGTAAAGTGGGATTAAAGCTCATGGTGACGGAGCACAAGACCTCCTAAACTATCTGCAAAGAAGCCCAATCTGCTACAATGAATTCTAAGAAGAGACAACTTATCAGGAGCTGAAGAAGCAAACCGTCTGAATCTAAGGCAGCCTAAAAAAAGCAGGAACGGGTTCGAGCGAGAAAAAAAATAAATTAATACAAATGGATGATGATTACATGTCGAGCCAGAGAGGACAGCCAGCCCGTTCCAGAGAAGCCAGCTGACCCCGTTCCAGAGAAGACAGCCGACCCCGCTCCAGAGAAGCCAGCTGACCCCGTTCCAGAGAAGCCAGCTGACCCCATTCCAGAAAAGCCAGCTGACCCCGCTCCAGAGAAGACAGCCACCCCGTTCCAGAGAAGACAGCTGACCCCGTTCCAGTAAGGACAGCTGACCCCGTTCCAGTAGAGACAGCTGACCCCGTTCCAGTAAAGACAGCTGACCCCGTTCCAGAGAGGACAGCCACCCCGTTCCAGAGAGGACAGCTGACCCCGTTCCAGTAAGGACAGCTGACCCCGTTCCAGTAAAGACAGCTGACCCCGTTCCAGTAAAGACAGCTGACCCCGTTCCAGAGAAGACAGCTGACCCCGTTCCAGTAAGGACAGCTGACCCCGCTCCAGTAAAGACAGCTGACCCCGTTCCAGTAAAGACAGCTGACCCCGTTCCAGAGAGGACAGCCACCCCGTTCCAGAGAGAACAGCTGACCCCGTTCCAGTAAGGACAGCTGACCCCGTTCCAGTAAAGACAGCTGACCCCGCTCCAGAGAGGACAGCCACCCCGTTCCAAAGAGGACAGCTGACCCCGTTCCAGTAAGGACAGCTGACCCCGCTCCAGAGAGGACAGCCACCCCGCTCCAAAGAATCATCTCCGATGTAGAACCCTATCAAAAATGGAAGAAGTGGGTTAGGGGGGCCAGTAGAACAAAAACAGTATTGGTTAGCGGGTTAGTGGATAAAGGGGCGTTGGGGGTCCACAGTTGGCTGGAAGATGCCTGTTCCACGGGTAACCCTAAGCCGGAGAAGGCGGGGTAGGAACGTAGTAGTTGGCGTTGATACACTGTGGGCCGCCTAGCCTTGCCAAGATGTTTTTGTATTTTGTATTTTCTGATTTTTTTCCGTATTTCTGATACACAGCCACGCTCAGCCGCAGCCACACGGACCTGGAAATCGAACAGGGGGAAAAGGGGACGGGGAAAAAGGTACTCCGTGTGACCCCGTTGCCCGGGGGAAACCGATTGGAGGTGGTGGCAGGTGGACCAACTCCCCCCCTTTCTCTCTCTCTCTCTCTCTCTCTCTCTCTCTCTCTCTCTCTCTCTCCCGACTTCAACATATACAGTCGGACCCCGATTTAACGGCACCCTCGGGGGAAAGGGTTTTGTCCGTGAAATCGGGGTGTCCGCTAAATCGGGGTCAAATACTGTTAAATTCCTATATCGGGGGAAGACTATGCTGCCGTTAAATCGGGGTGCCGCTAAATCGGGGGCCGTTAAATCGGGGTCCGACTGTATAATATTAGGTCATCCAGTATTGATTGTCGTTAGGCTTGTATAGGAAAATGGTTTGAGATAGACCAAAATGGACTTCACCACCGTTTTTCTCACTCGATTTTGGATCGGAATACAATGCCTGATATTGGTATGTGGTTGTTCTCGGTTCCCAGCACTCAGCAGGGTATTATCTCTACCCCACTCTTGTTGCCGCTGCACGGGGTTACCAACCTTTTTAAAACGAGTCTCTAAGAAAACTGGTACATTCTTTTAAGCTCCCATGGTGCTTAATCGATAGCAAATCGTCCAAGGATGATTTATATATGCGATTTAAGTCTCTGCGAGTTCACTAATAACCTCTAGAGCAGTAAATGTTACACAAAAAAGCGAAAAAGTGAACAAAAAACTGGCCCGTTTCGGGGGTTTGTTCGAAAACATCAATTAGTCAATTTCAAAGTCAACAAATTACATAATTGGCTTCACTATGTCTTAGAACTTATTTAGAACTATCTTTTACAGCAGAGTTTTTGATTATAAGCCAATCCTGATGAGACCCGGAAGTGAAAGTTTCTAATTTTTACCAAAACTTTTTGGAGGCCAATTGCTCAGTGAAAAAACAAAAATAGGATGTTTTATTACATCTGAAACGATAGATAATTGTCCAATGAACGAGCTTGATGCATCAAAACATCACTCTGGTACCATTTTTAAGAAGTACAGTAGCTTTAGTTCTTAAACTCGAAAATTGCAATTTTCCATTTGCAACGGCAACAAGAGTGGGGTAGAGAAAATTGCCTGGTGGGAACCGAGAACAACCATATTCCAATATCAGGCATTGTATTCCGATCCAAAATCGAGTGAGAAAAACAGTGGTGAAGTCCATTTTGCTATATCTCAAACCATTTTTCCGATAAAAGCCCAACGACAATCAATACTGGATGACCTAATACTACTGCATGCCTGGCCATTTCTATTTCCTTGTCGATGTATGAACTACCTCTCCCCCCCCCCTCTTTCCTCTCTCTTTTACTCTAGCTACCCGCTACTGCATTTAAAGAAAAAAAAGGTTTAAAGTGACAGTGGACCGAATCAGAATTGGAAAAGTTTGTTGTGATAGTAGAGATTAACTCTCTGAGAATTTTGCGGTTTTGCCGCTCAAAATCGAACCACCCATCACTGAGATATTTTCGTTATGTTTGAAGAATTCCTGCTGGATCAATATTTATCGAAACATCTTACTTGAGGCGCACCCGGTGGGTGCACTAGTATATTATAATGTGCAATTTGTACGTTTACATGTATATCTTTTTCAAATTAAATCAACCCCCTCTACTACCTCTAATACCATTTCTATCACAATTGCCTCTCTCAGGTTTCATCAATGTACGTGTCTTGTAACGAACTGAGTTCGGAGCTGAGTACAGCTCGTTCGCAAATGCAGGGACTCTTGGAGAAAACATCAAAAATACGAAGAGAAAGGTATTATTCCGAGTATGAAGTTTCATGACCTAATCTTGTCAACTCTCTTCTGGGTGAAGCCCAACGCTTGTAAAGATCCAAAATGAACACCCTGTATGAGATTTTACCTCGTTTAGAACATGCATGTCATCCATATTGCATATTCTAAATACACCTTTCCAAAGAAAGCTTTTCTTCTTTCTAGTTCTTTTTCTTTCTCTCACGGCCCCCTTCTCCCTCTCTATTATATGATGACCCTCACGCAGTGTACACGTGGAGATAAAGAAAGATATGGTTGAAGTTCTACAGTCTCGGTTCTACATTACACCATCAGAGATGTCTCTCTTGGGGCGGAGCGACCCATTAGAACCTTCCTTCTATAAAGGTAAATATATACTTTGTTGAGTACTACTCAACAAAATATACCAGTAATAGCAACACATATTGTTGGTAATTTCTTTAACTGACTGTTTTTGGTTCTCCAATGTTAAAAGCATGTTACTGGACTCTCGGTTCCTCAGTGTTACAGCGTGTAAAACAAGTTCACGAGGACAGCAAAGCCCTTATCCAGATGGACCAGGGTACGGCTCTCAGAATCATGGACCAAATGTCGACACTTCAAGATACTGCCTTCCACACTCTTCACAAGTGGTCCATGGTACGTGCCTTAATGTCATCAACTTCCTGTCACATTATATATGAGTACGTGACATCATCATACAATGTGACATCATCATCATCATAACTTGCCTACACAACTCTCAGGGAGAATGCAGGAGAATGACGAGTGATATGCCTGAGGCGAGCGGTATGTGCAAGGAAGCACTAGCTACCCTTGCTGAGCGTCCCGCTCTCTTTTCTGCTTGTTTGGGAGAGGTTACGAAGACCCGCCGAGCTGCCCTTCTTCGTATGTTTATCAACTCACTCACTAAGGGGTCCGGGGGGAAGGCGATTGAGCTGAGTTCTCACGATCCTGTGAGATATTGCGGGGATCTCTTGGCCTGGTTACACCAGAACATCGCTACAGAGAGGGACTTCCTTGTTAACCTTCTACCGACCACTGGGGATATCGCCACCGCTCTCACTACGGTAAACCCAGATAGTGCAGCTTTATCTTACTATAATCATCGCTTTGAGACTGGAGGCGGTTGATGACTAATTTATGAGTATCAAATCAGTATAATATCATATTGTCTCAAATTGAGATAATATGATCATCAGGGTTGTAGAAACGCATAATTTATGTTTCAATTTAGTCTCGACTTGGGTAGATTATGTGTCGTATATCAGGTTGCATATTATATTATTGATTAATTATGTAGTTTAAAAATCACCCATGATCTTGTTAAGAGCACATGATTATTGTCCTTCTCTATTGATCTCATATTCACCCTTATATTGCAGGTGGTGGAGGGACTGTGTAGGACAGTGCAGGTCCGAGTGGATCAGATAATTAGTCACACGGGGGACTGCATCACCCTCCTAAACATCTCCAATATTATCGTGTTCTATACCTCCACTATTGAACCTCTTACCAGGTACTAACCACCCCTCCACTATTGAACCACTTACCAGGTACTAACCACCCCTCCACTATTGAACCACTAACCAGGTACTAACCACCCCTCCACTATTGAACCACTTACCAGGTACTAACCACCCCTCCACTATTGAACCTCTTACCAGGTACTAACCACCCCTCCACTATTGAACCACTTACCAGGTACTAACCACCCCTCCAATATTGAACCTCTTACCAGGTACTAACCACCCCTCCACTATTGAACCACTTACCAGGTACTAACCACCCCTCCACTATTGAACCTCTTACCAGGTACTAACCATCCCGCCACCATTGAACCTCTTACCAGGTACTAACCACCCCTCCACTATTGAACCACTTACCAGGTACTAACCACCCCTCCACTATTGAACCTCTTACCAGGTACTAACCACCCGTCCACTATTGAACCACTTACCAGGTACTAACCACCCCTTCATTATTGAACCTCTTACCAGGTACTAACCACCCCTTCATTATTGAACCTCTTACCAGGTACTAACCACCCCTCCACTATTGAACCTCTTACCAGGTACTAACCACCCCTCCACTATTGAACCACTTACCAGGTACTAACCACCCCTCCACCATTGAACCTCTTACCAGGTACTAACCACCCCTCCACTATTGAACCACTTACCAGGTACTAACCACCCCTCCACTATTGAACCACTTACCAGGTACTAACCACCCCTCCACTATTGAACCTCTTACCAGGTACTAACCACCCCTTCATTATTGAACCTCTTACCAGGTACTAACCACCCCTCCACTATTGAACCACTTACCAGGTACTAACCACCCCTCCACTATTGAACCTCTTACCAGGTACTAACCACCCCTCCACTATTGAACCACTTACCAGGTACTAACCACCCCTCCACCATTGAACCACTTACCAGGTACCTAATTTAGGGTTATGTAATGGTCGACCTACTGTCGTTCACTGCCCACTCTCTCGCAATTTTCCCGTGATTTCTCACATTCTAGTTCTCGTAGGTGTTATAAGATATGATACAATGCATATTAAAGTTTACACTGCGTACTAAGGTCGACATGATATAACATACATTGTTGGCCTCAATTCTCGCTGCTTTAACAATAGTATGATTCTCGCTGCACAGTTACTTAGAACAGGGACTCTGCAGCTGCAGTAGTAGTATAGTAGTAGTAGTAGTATAGAGATGTCTCGACACATCGACACACTCAGTACTACCACGTCTATATGGTATAATGTACCGCACTTTTGCCACGTCTATATATCGCGATACACACGTACCAGTTTGCCTTGTTGACCGGTCATGCCTTGTATGAACAATACAAGTCATGCCCCTCATTGAACCTGGCTGTATCACTGCACGCCGCACAGATGTAAAGGAGGGTTAGAACATAACATGAAGTACCGATAGGATCTATCCTAATCCCCATCTCTTATTACTAATGTGTGTGTTATTTTCATTCTTAATTCTCCCATAAACAATCCAATGATCATATCTCCTCTAGCGATACGTGTGAATTGGTAGTACTATTGAAAGACTTGAACAAACAAGTAAACAACCAATATTAATATTTCCTGATTCGGTCGGTTCCTGATAATCATATCTCTCCCCCTCTAGCGATACGTGTGAACTGGTAGTACTATTGAAAGACTTGAACAAAAGATGTATGGAACAGTTTCACACACAGTACAAGACAAACATTTCAAAGTTAACCGAAAGGCAAGACCTCCCCTTGGAAGGTAGGTCATTATTTATTTTTTATTTTTTTCACCACCCCCTGATGAGTCAGGGTAACTGTATGTGATAGAATTGCTCAGTTTTAGCTCATGGGTTAGATTGCCATTTTTGGCATGGAGGTATTTAGGGGGACCGGGGGGGGGGGAAGAATCACATAAGGGAGAGACACGAGTATGTGTGAGAGACTGAAAGGGGGGGGGTTTCATGGTGACAAATGGTGACATATATGGTGACAAATGTTGATGGTGACATGACCAAAATTTTGAGATGAGTCACCATTTGTCACCATTCTCTCTGGAGCTTCCTGCAGGCATATGTTAGATTGGAACATAATATGATGTTATGGTACACTTAGCTACCAAGTTTCAAGTCGACTGGATGTAATTAAGGGATCACTGGATGTCGCTTTTATCAAATTTTTATAGAAATTCGGCCGCATATTTCGTCAAAAAATGGTGACAAATGGTGATGGTGACATACCCTAAATGGTCAGATGAGTCACCATTTGTCACCACCTGTCACCAGTTGTCACCATGATTACCCCCCCCCTCCCGCGTGAAAGAGTCGAACATTATGTTGGCCCATTTTCTTAGTTTATGCCTTTTTTGGCGGCCCAAGGACAAGCACTGACCGAATTGCACTTCTTTAAATTTATTGAAGAAGAACATTGGCCGTCCAATGTATATTTTGCAGATCTAGTCCCTACTGAGGCGACCCAGGAGGCGGTGTATCTCCTACGTGAAGTCCTCAACACCATCAGCTCAAGTGTGGCTACTGAGACACAGAACAAATCCCAGGTATAAATATAAGTTATTGTTTCTGAACCAAAGCACACCCTTAGGCCGGGTCCAGACGAGTGGTAGGTAGCTACTATGGTAGGCTACTATGGTAAGCTACCATAGTAGCTGGGAACTGACCAGACGAGTGGTAGCAAAGCTACTATGGTAGGCTAGCTACCACTCGTCTGGCCACCCTCTGACACATCTACCATGATACTTCTGTAATCATCGGGGGTATCAAGTTTCTTATGCCCCACAGTAAGATGTGACAACAAGTTACAATGGTAGGCGGTCAGAGGGTGAACAGACGAGTGACCACCTACTATAGTAGCCTACCATGGTAAGCTACTATAGTAGGCGGTTATACCTCGACCTATAACCGCCTACCATAGTAGCTTATGGTAGATATAGGTGTACAGACGAGTGGTAGCTGTGGTAGATATCTACCATAGTAGCCTACCATAGTAGCTACCTACTACTCGTCTGGACCCGGCCTTATTTGTCTTGACAAGAAAGCAATTCTTTATCAGTCCCCTTCATATTCCGTGCCGAGAGATCCTTCTCAACCTGTCATTGGTATGACCCTATTCTAATTTCTTTCAAACAACTAACCCCCCCCCCCCCCCGGTCATACAGATATTTGATGGTGTGGTGGATCCCATAGTGGGTATGTGCTCCATGATTGCAACCCAGCTGGACCCCACTAGGGAGATGATATATCGTGTTAACGTGTTAACTACCCTTCATGACCTTCTCTCTACTTACCCTGATACTGACGGAAAACTGGAGTCGTTACAAACAAAGGTGTGTTCAGATCCCTGTGTACAGAGAGAGAGAGAGAGAGAGAGAGAGAGAGAGAGAGAGAGAGAGAGAGAGAGAGAGAGAGAGAGAGAGAGAGGAGAGAGAGAGAGAGGAGAGAGAGAGAGAGAGAGAGAGAG
This sequence comes from Hormiphora californensis, assembly GCA_020137815.1. NCBI lineage: Eukaryota > Metazoa > Ctenophora > Tentaculata > Cydippida > Pleurobrachiidae > Hormiphora > Hormiphora californensis. The sequence goes on from CM035352.1 coordinate 903,199, forward strand.
AGAGAGAGAGAGAGAGAGAGAGAGAGAGAGAGAGAGAGAGAGAGAGAGAGAGAGAGAGAGAGAGAGAGAGAGAGAGAGAGAGAGAGATGTATGTTTGACAACCCATTCTTTCCAACAGCTGTCCCAGGAGTTAGAAACTATAACAAACCTTCAGTACGACCACATTCTCAAAAAGATATCCGTTCCCGCTCCCGGGGACTGTACCCCAGAACGACTCCGTCAAGTCCAAGCCCGCCTCTCGGACGGTCTATGTGGCTCTGAGATGCTCTGGTTACCGGTGTGCACCCGTCTGACGTCACTAAAACACCGCAACACTGTCTGGCAGGGAGCAGCGGGGCAGTTTCTACACCTCTATACGTCGCTATGGCAACAACCCGGGGGTGTTCTCACCAAGACTCCTGATCAGATCAGACAGCTCTTAATATAGACATGATTGTTATTATAGACATTATTGTTATTATGAACAGAGAAGATTCTGGAGTCTTGTTGTACTGTGGTGTGCATTGTGCAATGTGCATGCGAAGATAATGAATATATGTACAAACCAATGATCTATATTTTTGATTTGTATTTTATTCCCCCACCCCCCCCCCCCCCCCCCCGCCCACCATAATATCTTCATCCCTGGTGTGAACGGGTCAGAAACTAATTTCATCTCTCTATTAGGAAAGGTCCAATATGAACAGCCTGATGCAGAACCTAAGTCAGGTTCGGGATTCTGGCACAATGATTAATGATGTAAGTAGAATAATAGAAGAACGTGTTTCTACCCATGGCAGCTCGTTCTGTATGTGCCAAAGTGAGCTGTGAGAGAGATCATGATTTGCCTTGTTCGAGTGTATACGTGTGTCAGGTCTTTGTTTGTTTTCAATGGGGCCATATCATCGTCGCGACATTTTAGTCGAATGTAGAGTGGCTAAAGAAACATTCGAGGAGGGGGGTGTGTGTGGGGTCATACTCATAATGGTATTATATCATTCGACCGCCGAACAAAGTGTTTGTTTAGTGCAGTGGAGTTGAGTGTGTGAGAGAGGAGACCTTCTCTCTCCCTCACTCTCTCGTCTCTCTCTGTCTCTGTCTCTCTCTTTCTCTCTCTCTCTCTCTCTCTCTCTCTCTCTCTCTCTCTCTCTCTCTCTCTCTCTCTCTCTCTCTCTCTCTCATCTCTCACCGGATCGCTCTATAAAAATTGTGTGAGCGAGTTTTTATGGCTGTGGCCTTATAAAACACAAGGTGTGTGTAATGTAATGTTTCCGCCAAAAGTTTCTTTCTGGCTTCTGCGAAAACAAAGCAGTGGGCCTTGTATAACATTACCTACCTTCCAAATGTATAGGTAGGTCTTAGAATCAAAGCAGCATGCCGTGCAGTGGGTCGTACACTGTACACGTATGATTATATGTGTGACATGTGTAATAACATGTACCCTTCTCCAGATGAAACAGTTTGGTACGGTGTTCAATTCTGTGGCCCAATCCTGTTTTACTTCCTGTGTCCATACTGTAACGGAGGGAAGCCTTTCTGAGACAGAGGTATATTTATGTTGCTCCTCATATTTCAACCCTCATGAAGCATACTACATACATTATATGATGTAAATATTCTCAATATTACTGCATGTAAATATTCACAATATGACATTTTGTATAAATGCATGCAATATGATATTACATATTAGGTACAATGTACATTGTACATGCTATTATTATGTGAATTTTGACAATATTTCATTCCCATCAGATAAATTGTAGTAACGACTGTATTGACAAGAACTTTGCCGCTGCATCTCGGACCATGCTACATTTCATGAGAGAGAAGATGGGGAACGATGTACCTGCTGCCGAACCAAACTAACCCAAAGGAACAATCTGCGTCAGAGATAGGACAGTGTATTTTACTTGATTACTTGAAGGGGTGAACGTATTGAATTGATAAGGAGATATATTGCCTCAAAGCGGAAGAAAATATTTATGAAACTAATTTATTCTATGGACAGTTTTTAAAACCCACCATAATGTACGCTTTTTTTTATTATTTTTACCACTTTGTGAAACTTTGTTTCGTCAGATGAATCATTTCAACGGTGCCTTAACATGCTTAGTACTTAGGGGGGGGGGGTGACACGTAACACTTTGTAACACTTTGTAACATGTAACGCGCACAAAAAGTTTTCTGCACATGTTACAAAGTGTTACAAAGTGTTACGTGTCACCCCCCCTACTTAGTATTTAGGTCCCATCGTAATAATGGAGGGGTCTTCTTATTACCATGGCCAACTACGAAGTAGTTAAGGCACCGTTGTTGTTGTAAACTCACGACAAAAATATCTGTTAAACGCTTTAAAAACATGAAGTGATTTGCAGAGATGGAAACATATCCTACACTTTATAAATAAGTCTCGAAAATACGCACACACATACATTGCATGTGTTATATAGATATCGGGTATCACCACAAAGGTCGCGGTATAATATTTAAGTGCCTAACTACAGAATAAATATTACATATTATATCCTAATCTTAAGGGTACACCTGGGGTTTTTCATCATCGAGTGCCCAACCAAATGACTTCACCAGCGTTTAGGTCATACAAAATGGACCTCAAATATGCAATTTTAGCCCTAAAGTCGAATTCATATTTTTGCTACAGCCTATTTTCAAAGTGGCGTTTTCTCAAATTTTGTCGGAATTTTTGACCTCAGGACCACTTTTTTTGAGATAGAAACATCAAATTCTTGGAATTTGAAGAGAATATAAAGGCGAATAAGCCCAAAGAAGGATTTTTGAATCGGAGCTTATTTCTGGCGATGAGAACGGTTTACTTTTTTGCGTCTTTGACACGCTGGCTGAGAATGTTCCCATGCTTCATTAGAGATGAAAATCTGGAAATAGTTGCTCAAAACAATTATCTATGTGGTCCAAAAATTTTGGAACTTTCCCGCCAAAGATGTGGTTTACAGGGCTTGTTTTGTGTAACCCGTCTTTTTGAAAAAGAGGGAAATTCCCTGTATCTTAAAAACGGATGATCGTAGAGACCTGCGACCAAGCTTAATCGATTCAGGAGGTCCGATTTTGGGGGGGGGGTCTTCTGAGAGACATTTTGCTCCTACTTTAACCGTTTTTGCTGTAATTGCAAAAAACCAATTCTATGAAAAGGGGGAACAACTCAATTGCAGTAGCCTGCTTCGTGCTTATTTCCCCCTTACTTGCTGATACCTTTTTCGCAATTACAGCAAAAACGGTTGGAGTAGGAGCAAAATGTCTCTCAGAAGACCCCCCCTAAATCGGACCTCCTGAATCGATTAAGCTTGGTCGCAGGTCTCTACGATCATCCGTTTTTAAGATACAGGGAATTTCCCTCTTTTTCAAAAAGACGGGTTACACAAAATAAGCCCTGTAAACCACATCTTTGGCGGGAAAGTTCCAAAATTTTTGGACCACATAGATAATTGTTTTGAGCAACTATTTACAGATTTTCATCTCTAATGAAGCATGGGAACATTCTCAGCCAGCGTGTCAAAGACGCAAAAAAGTAAACCGTTCTCATCGCCAGAAATAAGCTCCGTTTCAAAAATCCTTCTTTGGGCTTATTCACCTTTATATTCTCTTCAAATTCCAAGAATTTGATGTTTCTATCTCAAAAAAAGTGGTCCTGAGGTCAAAAATTCCGACAAAATTTGAGAAAACGCCACTTTGAAAATAGGCTGTAGCAAAAATATGAATTCGACTTTAGGGCTAAAATTGCATATTTGAGGTCCATTTTGTATGACCTAAACCCTGGTGAAGTCATTGGTAATGAAATTCCCCCTCTGCGCTAGCTCACGGCCCAGTGGCAGAAAGATGATTGGTGCATCAGTATTCAAGTTTAGCAACATCAAAGTGCATCTTTCAGTTGTGGCTGAACTTGCAACAAGGCCGAAGGGTACAACTTTTTCAGCCAGTGCAACGGCGGGGGCAATTTTGGGGAATTTTAATTGCAGATATAATAGTCATAAATGTGGTTTAAGAACCATATTTAGCCTGTAGGAAACCGAAAATTTAAGAAAAAACGATTTAAGAAAAAGATGCACTGATGCATCATGATGCCCTTAGATACGCCAAAATACTATGTTTAATTTTGGGGTATTTTATTTCAGATATAGTGTTAAACAGTCATAAACATGGTAAATCAATCATATTTAGCCTGTAGGAAATCCAAAATTTAAGAAAAAACGATTTTTTGAAAATGATGCACTGATACTTTTACATACGGCAAAATACTCGAGTATTTAGCAGTATGCAAATGCATCAGTGCATCATTTTGACAAAACTCAAACTTAAGACGATTTTGACCAAAAAGCTACCACTGAACATGCCCCTGGGCTATTTCTAGAGCTTCTACTGATATTTTCTAAAAAAATTGGTTGATCAACTGCAACCTCGGTGTGCATCATGATGCATCATTTCCTTCATTCTTCACATAAAGTGCATCAGTATAAAATACTCAAATACTCATCTTTCTGCCACCGGGGCTCACGGAGGGGTAATAATATCGCTTGTACGGCGGGAAAAAAATTCCTGTGTCCAAACTACAAAACAGAAAGTTCTAATTTTTTGAACATACCGAGGAAATTGTCTGAGCTACCATTACATACCGGAATTTTTCGATATTTTGGCCATTAACACTGTTTTTGTTTTTGGAAAACTATGAAGATGCTGGAATTTGGCTACAAAAAGCTTCAGAAATGTGCAAAATGCCATTCCAAAGGTATTAGAGGTGGATTCATTGATAACTAAGCTATAGTCGAGTCAGAATAAATTCCACAAGATTGGAATTTTATGCCCATATAAGGAGTTATGCGACACACCTCTGTTGTTAAACATGTGGTGGAATCACTACCGGTCGTTACTTTCTGTAGAATTCAGGTCCTGGTTACTATACAAACTAGTACCATACGTTTTAGATAGGTTTTAGACAAGTTTTCGATAACTTTTCATGAGAAGGTCCTGTAAATTTTCATTTTTAGGTAGGCGGTATTGTCACCCCTATATGCAATAATAGGGGTGACTTCGTAACCAAGTGAAGTCATTTGGTTGGGCACTCGATGATGAAAAACGCCAGGTGTACCCTTAAGTCCAATTTTTATTTAAGCGACAGCTAGGCCGCCACGAATCAAAATGCAGCGCTTTAAATCTATTTCTGGTTTCTGATAAGATAGAGACTTGTCATTGGTCGCATTGGAAAGATAACATTTTCTCTTTCCAACGCAACCAGGATCAAATCTTTATCTTATCAGGAACCGGAGATATGATCAATTAACTAATTAAGCACGTGGCGGCCTGTCGCTTAAATAAAAATTCGACTTAGGGGGAGTTCTCAGGTATCTAGGGGGAGTTCTCAGGTATCTAGGGGGAGTTCTCAGGTATCTAGGGGGAGTTCTCAGGTATCTAGGGGAGTTCTCAGGTATCTAGGGGAGTTCTCAGGTATCTAGGGGGAGTTCTCAGGTATCTAGGGGAGTTCTCAGGTATATAGGGGGAGTTCTCAGGTATCTAGGGGGAGTTCTCAGGTATCTAGGGGGAGTTCTCAGGTATCTGGGGGGAGTTCTCAGGTATCTAGGGGGAGTTCTCAGGTATCTAGGGGGAGTTCTCAGGTATCTGGGGGAGTTCTCAGGTATCTAGGGGGAGTTCTCAGGTATCTAGGGGAAGTTCTCAGGTATCTGGGGGAGTTCTCAGGTATCTAGGGGGAGTTCTCAGGTATCTAGGGGGAGTTCTCAGGTATCTAGGGGGAGTTCTCAGGTATCTGGGGGAGTTCTCAGGTATCTAGGGGGAGTTCTCAGGTATCTAGGGGGAGTTCTCATGGGTATCTAGGGGGAGTTCTCAGGTATCTAGGGGGAGTTCTCAGGTATCTAGGGGGAGTTCATGATAATGTACTACATTAACCGTAGTATTATGCACTATGCTGCAGGGATCACACACACACACACACACATCGCCCACACACATGATATTGATCAAGCCTGAACAACAGGTTATTGAATCAATCTAGGGTTGCAGCTATTATCTTTTACTGGGGAATTATTAGACCCTTTCTGAAAACAAGCACTACTTAGATACGAATATGTTTCCATTCACCACTATAATTGGTGACTCTCTCTCTCCATATTATCAGCACACATAGTTGATAAGAATACAGCTCAATAAGCACTTGTATCTTGGGAAAACACAGGAACCAATCAGAGCTCGTTATTTAGGTCACGTGACCGGTTATCAGCCAATCAGGGACCAGTATTTCCTGATAAGCACTTGTATCTTGGGAAAACACAATTGTTACTGTGTATAAGGGAGATGCTTCCTTCACAGTTTTGTATTATCCTGTCTATTTCTGACTTCTCTTTACTTCATATCATTCCAGATCTAAAAAATACTACGATCAATTTTAACAAAATATTCCTACTACATTCTATTTCTATTCTACACCAACAGGCAACCGTTTAATTTGCGGAGTATGCCATATCAGATAGACTAATGTAGCTTCTTACGCAAGTTATATTATACTAGCGCACCCATTGGGTGCACCTCAAGTAAGGGCTTTTTGATAACCCACTGTAGACTTAGAGTGTAGACTTAGAGTGTAGCACTAGAGTCCGCCTAGAGTAAGAACATGACTTTAAAATTAAACAAATAAACCCGTGCTGCATGGTTCACCAGGAGTGTCCCAGCTATCCAGAGAAACTGATGTCAGGTTTCAATTTTGTAACTGGAGCGTAAGGCCCTTACGCTCCAGTTACAAAATTGAAACCTGACATCAGTTTCCCTTACTAAGGGATATAAGATGCAACTCTGTTAGGAATGCTCAATCATATTTGTACCGACTAGCTATATTATTACAGTGGTCATCCGACATAATTGTCACAGCTCGACGAGAAATCCGACGTAGAATGCGCCGCGCATTCGTAGTGAGAGAGACGTAAAGACTAACGAGAGAGAAGAATTGAAGCACGACAGCATTTGCTTAGTGCGGTGCATCTCTCTGATCTGGTCGAATTTCAACAGGCGTTCATAACTGAACGCCTGCTAATTTGAAGAACAAACCAAACTTTTCTCGTCGAAGTTCACGTCGAGATGTGGGAATTATGTCGGATGACCACTGTAAGTCACTCTAAAATCGATATCGTACAACACATTAAAGGTTGACAAGATACCTAAAACTTTTCGGCTATCGTGTTTTTTCGATTTATCATTAATTTTCAGCATAGAAATATGTGCAAAATAGGGGGTCTACTGAGGTTCCTGATGAGATACAGAAACCGTTTTGGTAGCGTTGGAAAGGTCTTATTAAGACCAATCCAACGCAACCAAGATCAAGTTGTTATCTTTTGAGGAACCGGAAACGTGAATTTCGATTTGCGAGACGCAGTGAGTGTACCCAGTAAACCCAGTGCTGACAATATCGGTAGACCCCCTATTTCGTTTTTTTTCTATTTCTAATCGAAATAAGACGATATACGAAAAGTTTTAGGTATCTTGTCAACCTTTAAGATCTATTTGAACGCCTATAGTTTGCTCAAAATCGAGATACAGTCAGACCCCGATTTACCGGGATGCTCGGGGGAAAGGGTTTTGCCCGGTAAATCTGGGTGCCCTGTAAATAGGGGTAAAATACCTTTAATTTCCTATATCGGTGGAAACGTATCCTCTCGGTAAATAGAGGTTCCGGTAAATCGGGGTCCAACTGTAATAGACTCGAAAATTCTTGAAACTAGCCACATAAAACTATGTGTTACATATATATAACGAAAAATCCGGCCTCCTTTCCCTCGTACTTTTAACTTTAAGAGGGAAAAAGGGGAACCCAAGCTATGAAGATCTTGAGCTTAAACATAATATTATATAGTTTAGTCTGGTGCAAACGTGATCTAAACGTGGGAAGGTCCCCTCGTGTATATACATAATATCGAGTTGAAACCGAAACCTTCAAATTAGTAGATCCCGATTAGATAATAGATATACAGCATAGATCCGGTTTTAGCTGTAGGAACTAAAACAGCTATAATATAGAAGACAGCTATTAGCACCCTACTTTTAGACACGATCTCAGCAGAGTGCAGACTAAATAATGGTAAAAAGCATGTAAAATCAAGCGAGTATTATCCCGCTCGGGACGAGTGATTGGTCGAAAACCAACATCGTATTATGACGCGATTAGGGCGCGATCACACCGATATCTTCGAAAGAATTCTTTCGAAGCACCAAACCCAATCACACTAAATTGTTTCGTTTGGTTCTTGCGTGCGTATGTCTATTGCTAGTTTTTGACTCTGACGACAGTGAAAAGCATGCAATAGACATACGCACGCAAGAACCAAACGAAACAATTTAGTGTGATTGGGTTTGGTGCTTCGAAAGAATTCTTTCGAAGATATCGGTGTGATCGCGCCTAAACTACGACATTCGGAAAATAATGAAAAATGGATATCGCTTTTTAGCCTGTTTCGATGTCGAAAACTTAGGACAACGGCTTTAAAAACTCTTGGCTCTTTTTTTAAATATTTTCCGAATGTTTAAAAGATTATGAAATTGCCTTCTCCGGGTTAAGCTGAAACCCAGACAACACAACTAACAGACTCAGCTTCACAACCTGTACCGCTCTCCACCGGACGGAGAAGAGTGGTCACCACTGGTCACACCACAGGATTGTATAAAATATATATTGAAGTTCAGTGTCTTCTGTGTTGTTTCATGTTTGTTCCACTGGAGCCAGAGACTCACACTTCACTATTCTTGGTAGAACTGAAACAAAGGTTAATTTAGAATTTAATAAAATGACATGGTATGTGATGCTTTGGTCTGGCGTGTAATTGTACACAAAACTTTGTTAGGCTTACACTTACATTTTTTAATGCTGCTACTAGCTGATGTCAAGAAGGTTATTCCTGGACACGTTCCGTTGTCTTCCAGCGGATGTTCTTTTGCCTCATCCACGTATGCAAACGGCCAGAGAAATACAATTAGAAAGGCTCCACTGGCTTCAATAACGGCCTGGTTGACGTAGGGGAGTATCCGGAAGAAAACAAGGAGCCACCGAGGGGGTCTATCCAAATCACATTTACACAGATAACGTAGTGTCAGTTCGAAGTACCCCCGGGTTGCAATCTCCTCCTGAAGACTGCCCAATCGCAGCAAATCGAATGGATGGAGGTGCTCAAATAGGTCTGAGGAGTAGGCTGGGTAGCCGAGTAGGGAGTCAAGGTACGGATGTCGTTTAATGACCATGAAGTCAGATGTCATGAGTAGTTCATGATACGGACCCAGCTCTACTGGAAACAGATTGCTGTCAATAAACTCTATATATCCCAGATACATTTTGTCGCCTGAAAATAAAAGAGTGTAAATTTCAAACTTGAATGCACATTCAAATGTGCATTAAAAGATTGGGACGTACTGATCATTGACCCTTGGTAAAACACGTACCTTCGCTATTATTCATAATCTTTCCCTTCCAAACTACGTTGACGGTTTTTCTTGAGGCGAAGGAGACTATCTCAACATGCCCGCAGAAAGAGTTTTTATTGTTGTTAAAAATCATGTTGTGGATTTGTTTGAAGCTGCAGAACACGTTCTTCATGTTTTCTCCAATAACCGGTGCCTGAAGCCCCATTTTATCGACGAAATCCACCGACGCATATATTATTTTCCCATCCTCTTTGAAGCCAATACCAATGCTGTTCGAACAGTTTAGCACACAATCAAGCTCAGTAGATGCCTTTTTCTTTGTTACTGGTAAAGTTTCCTTGAAACTGGGTAAATTGTCAGTGTATAACTGTCCTTTAATGTGATATTTTGAAAGTTCAAAGATGGCCGTGATCATAGACAAACACTGATTGGTGTTAAGCCTTGCTTGAGGGTAGATAAAGTCATTGATATTCTCAATTATCTCCCTGAAGGAATCCCTGTTCCTTTTCGACCGTTTTCTCTCGCTCTCTCGCCGGGAATCATCAGCCATAACAGCTGTACGTTTCTGTCGTTTCTGGGTGTTACACATACCCTAATGCAAGCTTTGCAGTCAGGTCATTTCTTCTTCCTAGGAGGGAAGTTGAAGTGTAAAGTTAAAAGGTCTCATAGAGGACCCCCCAAAATCGGACCTTTTGAATCGTTAAGCATGATCGCAGGTCTACGGTGGCAGATTCCGGCCAAGAGTTTTTTCAATCAAGTGAAATATTTTTGTTTGAAGTTTTATAAAAACTTTATTTTAAAATAAAAATATACATGTCGTTAAAATTATTGGCCGGAATCTGCCAACCACGTGGCAGATACCGGCCAACAAACTGAAACTTACTTATATTTCAAAGCGAAAACCGCTGAACCCGACTAATTTTGATACGCTGAATCACGTAAGCAACTTTTCCAATCCCTCAGAGGTCGGGATAGTGTCCTAATTGAGCATATTAGGGTCTAATTGACTCCACTTACAACTTTTCACATGGAAACGATAGAAGCTTATGTGAAAGCACTTTTCCGACTAATTTTGATACGCTGAATCACGTAAGCTATTTTTCAAAGCCCGCCGAGGTCGGGAAAGTGCCCTAATTGAGCAATTAAGGCCATTTAGACCCAATTATACTCAATTAGGACAAATTACCGACCTCGGAGGGCTAGGAAAAGTTGCTTACGTGATTCAGCGTATCAAAATTAGTCGGAAAAGTGCCTTCACATAAGCGTCTATCGTTTTTAGGTGAACAGTTGTAAGTTGGGTCAATTAGACCCTATTATGCTCAATTAGGACATTTTACCGACCTCTGAGGGATTAGAAAAGTTGCTTACGTGATTCAGCGTACCAAAATTAGTCGGGTTCAGCGGTTTTCGCCTTGAAATATAAGTAAGTTTCAGTTTGTTGGCCGGAATCTGCCACGTGGTTGGCAGATTCTGGCCAAGGTCTTTTTAGAATCTTGGCCGAGATCTGCCGCCCACGTGGCAGATTCCGGCCAATAATTTTAACGGCATGTTTATTTTTATTTTGAAATAAATTTTTATAAAATTTCAAACAAAAATATGTTCAAGTTCAAGTTCAAATAAATTACACACAATAGTTAATACAACATACAGTGCAGAAATTCCCATCTCGTGGGTCCTCCTTTGTCAACTAGTCTATTTACAAGTCCCTACTCAGACATAAACAGCGTCAGCAGCAAACAAATATTTCACATGATTGAAAAAAAAACTCTTGGCCGGAATCTGCCACCGTACAGGTCTCCACGATCAGCAGTTTTTGAGATACAGGAAATTTCTCTATTATTTTAAAAAAACGGGGTTGTTAAAAAAACAAGCTCTGGAACTGTTAGGAAAGCCCGACCACTAACAAAAGCACTAACAAAAGCACTAACCAAAGCACTAACCAAAGCACTAACCAAAGCACTAACAAATTATAATGATGGGGTGGATATAATGTGACACTATTCTTGGAAGGTGGATATGGAAGGAAAAAGAGGTCAGCCTTCCCCGAATCGTATCGTCTCACACCGCTAATAAGGTTCCCCGAATTACATGTTTTATATCCCGTATTGTCTCACAAGTCACAGTGCTAATAAGGCGTCCCAGATTCGTACCAACTACAAGTACATACAATAATACAGTGACAATAAAACAGTTAAAATTAAAAATAAATAAATAAAACAGTTTCCCGGTACCTAAGTCTCGCAAGCCTGATTCACAAAAAAATCACTATGTACACTCATTACTCAATTTTTGTCCCTGCATATAATGGGGGGGGGGGGGGTCACACGTAATAATAATAATAATAATAATATCGAATATTTATATCCCGCTATCATGCGTTAAATATGCTAGTTCACTACTCGTTTAAACTAGAACTTAAAGATATACTTAAAGAACACCGAGATTATCGTTAAAACTAACACCGCGTCTATAGCGGCCTTCTCATAGCCAGAGGAATGCCATTCAAGCTAATTTTGATCAAGAAATAATAATAAAGAGAGAAGAAAAAAGTATAAAAAATACGTTATGGTATAAAAAAGAAGAAAAGATAGATGATTATGATTTGAATATTGTTAATTAGTAAGAATTAGGGTGGAGTTATGTTTGAAATAGTGTGAGGGAAGTGAAATAGGGTAAACCGGGGCAATTCGAATAACTGGGGCAATTCGAACATAGTACTGCCCGTCTCTCACCTAGTTAAGCTATCATAATGACGTCATCCTATCTCCAGAAGAAAACTGCTCGTTCGAGCCTGCCCGTTACCACTAAATAGGCTCTAGATCCGGTTTAAGTTGGTCAATTTCTGATTTGAAAAAACCAGCTGAAAGCTAATAATATCAGCTTTCAGATGGTATAAAAATTATTTAAATATTCGCATGTTTTCATTCCAAATTCTGGTAAATTAAGATTACCGGGGCAATTCGAACAACCGGGGCAATTCGAACATGGGCAATTTGGTTAACACACCGGGGCAATTTGGTTAACTCCCGGGCCAATGATGTGCAGTTCTTTGCACCACGTGATCACGCGTGATACCGGGGCAATTCGAGCAAGAACGACCAGCGTTTAGATTGCGTGTAGATTACATTGTTCGAATTGCCCCCACCTCTAACAACACCAGGCGGGAATCTTCTTCTGGTGTTGTGAGGACGTTCACGTGACTCCCACGTGACGAAATAAAGCACTCCTATTGGTGATGCTCGAATTGCCCCGGTACCAATTTTTCCGACCAAAATTTTTCAATTAGTTATTTAGTTAAGTAAATGATGGTCCCTATAGTTGAAATTTATCTTATTTGAAAGATAAAATAATGAACTTTAATCCTATATAATTTTTTTCATTGTATCTTTTTTTAAATGGGAGTGAGAACCGATTAAGTAAAAAGTTAACCATTTTGCCCCGGTTTACCCTAAGTTGAAAAAGTTCATCGAAGTGGATGATGTGGAAAGGCAGTGACTAGGGTTGGACAAAATTGATACAAAAAAAAAGAAAAGAAAGAAAAGTGAGTGATAACAGCTGGGTAGCTTGAGTCAGATTGAATAATACAGATTACTTTTGATTAAAAATAATAAGTTAATTGGGTGATTAAAATAATAAATTAGTGGATTAAGAATATTTTTATCATAAAAATAAATTATAATAAGTTGTAGCAAAAGTGATGTGCAAGGATAATGTTTTAATTATGCACTGAACTGCTGTAGACATCACCCACTCACTTCATACACACACAAACACCCACACACATGACCAAGCCTGTACGACAGGTTATTGATCACCGGCTGTATTACAGCACGAGAGAGCCGTCACTAGTATCGTGCAGAGATCCGAAGATCATGATAACAATTAATATGACGTGATCAACTGCTACAGCCCAACTGCCCACCCCGAGAACCCCGACACAAAGACACTACCCGCCGCACCGATACACGAGGCAACCCCAACCCCCCAGTCCCATCCCCCCGCTCAACACGGGAGTCACCAAGGGAATCCACCGGGCCCGATCAATCCAGGCACACACCCACAGCACTACCCGAACCGGCACATCCCCATATCAGGAATCCCGGACAGCAACAATCCCCGCGCCTCACCGCTATCCGAACAGACCAGGCGCACAGACAGGGCCCTCACTACCAGCAGCGCCCACGCCCCAAGGACAATGCCTCAACTATGCACCGAACCGCTGCAGACACCACCCACCCACCCCACACACACACAAACACCCACACACACGACCAAGCCCGCACGACAGGCCACCGATCACCGGCCGTATTACAACCGGTGTAATACAGCCGGTGATCAATAACCCGCCGCACAGGCCCGGCCACGCGCGCGGGCGCCCGCGCGCGCACGAAGCGAGCGGGCGACGCCCACAGCAGTCCAGTGCACAATCAAAACACCATCCCCGAAACGCGAGCACCGCCGACAACAAGAGCCCCGCCCACACGCCCAATCCGCTCAGACAGCAACAAAACACAAGGACTGCCGCCACCCGAGACCCCCGACACAAAGACACGCCAACCCGAACAGCACTGCGGGCACGCGCCCAGACCAACCGAACCCAGCGGACCCCCCCGGCAACCCCCATGCCAAACAAGGAGACGAAACCGGGGGGCCGGAGCCACCCCACACACCAGCACGGCAAACAATACCCCCGCATCAGAATCCCCAGAACGAACAGCCGGGCTACAGCAGCCGACCACGTCATATTAAAAGTGATGTGCTGTGATTAAATTGTGTGTGTATGGGCTTGTCTTTACGGATCTTGTCTTGTCTTTTCTTTAGCTCAAAGTTAGTCAACTCAGGACCCATAGACAAAGATGTATTATCGGCAGGATGGGTTTAGAATCTTGGCCTTCGATTTACGTGGTTGAGTCACTGTGTTCGTACCACTGTTACTATCTGGATAAGCGACGGTGAAAAGATGAGTTTTCAACATTTGCTTGAAAGTTTCAAGAGATGATACTTCTCTTAGGCTTTTAGGTAGTTTGTTCCAAATCTTAGGTCCGCATACACTGAACGCTTTCTGAGTGGTAAGATATTTTGTATCATGGCGTTTTTCCACTAGGGTTAGGTCATCATCAAGACGAACTTTTCTGGCCTTCGGCTGTCTGCGTATAATCATGTCTGACAGATACTCAGGCACAAGTCCATGTATACATTTATAGACCAGGAGGCAGACTTTGAAAACGATTCTTTGCTCGACCGGAAGGAAATGAAGTTTCTTCCTCATTTCAGTAACTCCTCGCTTTCCTTTCGATCCATAGATAAATCTAGTGGCACTGTTTTGCACTTTTTGTAGTCGTTGCAAATCCCGTTTTGAAAGTCCAACGAGTAGTCCATTACCAAAATCTAGCCTTGAGTGAACAAGTTGATGTACAAGTTGAGTCTTTAGCTGTACAGTGAGTCCTTTCCTGATCCTCCATAGATTTGCAAGCTGGCTCCAACACGACTGGATAACTCGGGACACATGGGATGACATTGAGAAGGTTTGGTCAAACCAGACACCTAAATTTCGAGCTTCTGTGGATGGTTCAGTCGGGATTTTGTCACTCTTTTGCAGGAAGATCGATATCGGATTAGGTGACTTGTCTGCTTTATTGTTGATCACGACAATTTCAGTTTTACCTGAATTTAGCTTTAGATAGTTAGCTTTCATCCACCATTTTATGTGTTGAAGGCAGTCTTGGATTTTCTCAAAAATGATGTCCTCATTGGCTGGATCAAAGCTGATATACAACTGGGTATCATCTGCATACATGTGCACGTGTAGCCCATAGATACCTGCAATGTCTTGAATCTCCCGTGTATACATAATAAAGAGGATGGGACCCAAGATTGATCCTTGAGGGACACCTATCTCGATTTCGATTGAAGGAGACATTTCATCTCCTGTATCAACCGAAGACGTTCTACCAATCAAGTAGGATTTGAACCACTTTAAGGCCGTCTGCTTGATGCCATAGTAATTATACAGCTTGTCTAACAGAGTGGTATGTTTAACAGTGTCGAAAGCTGCGCTTAAATCAAGCAACAGTAGAATCACTTTTGATTTGCTATCCATCAACAGAAGAATGTCATTGAAGATCTTAAGTGTCGCTGTCTCACAGGAATGATACTTCCGGTAGGCCGATTGCTTGGTGGGCAAGAGCTTGTTTGCTTCGAGATATTCAATCAGTTGTAATGAAACGCATTTTTCAACAACTTTTGAGACAAAGCTAAGGTTGCTTATCGGCCTATAACTGTTTAGTTCCTCAGAATCCAGATCCTTGCCTTTAAACGACGGACGGATGATGGCTTCTTTGAAGACTTTTGGAAATACACCTTTTGTTAAACTGTCGTTAACAATCCGTGATAACACAGGTATAAGCTCAGGAAGTGCGTCACTGACCATGCTGGAAGGCATTGGATCCAGAGAACAATGCTTCTTGTTCATATCACGAATAGTTCTGGCCAGTTCCTCATCGGTCACAGGTCTAAACTTAGTAAGCGATGATGTACAGGTTATTGGTTCAGGTTGAGTTGTTGGGGTTGGAACATCCTCAGCCTCAATCACAGAGTATATTTTTGTTACTTTAGCTTTGAAGAACTCGTTAAATCTGGTTGCTAGTGGAGTTGCTTCCTTTTTTGATGGCAGTGTTGAAGGTGTTTTTTCCTTTCCAAGCAAACTGTTGACCACTCTGTGTGTAGATTTCGGGTTTCCTTTTACTCGTTCTAGTTTTTTACTGACAAAACTAGCTTTGGCATTACCAAGAACTTTGGATGCGAACTTGCTGGTGCTTTTCCAACAGTGGTATTTTGAGACAAGTTTCTTAGGATTTGTCTTCTTTAGACGAGCACGTCTCCAGCGTCGTTCGGCTCCTTTACGTATTCGACGAGCATTTTGGCAAGTAGGCGTTCTTATCCATTGGGGTTGGTCTGGGTGCTTTATCCTCTTTTCTTCTTCAGGGGCAACTTTGTCTGTGATGGACTGGAGAGTTGTGTTGTATAGCTGAACACATTCTTCTTGGTCGGCTGGAAGCGCTTCAGAAAGTTTGGAGTTTCTAATGAGTTCACGAAGATTCGCTGGGTCAACTTCTTTGAAATTTCTGCATTTTTTCAATACTTCGTCGTCCTTCATCTTTAGTGGTATTCCTGCTGTGCACTTTACTAAATAGTGGTCTGGGGCAGGAGGCACAGGGTATGACTCTATTTCAGTTACTTCGATTCCATCTGGCATTCCATGAAATAAATGTGGAATGTGTTCTTCATTTATTTCATTAAGTTTGCTGCTGCAGAACGGGGCACCAATGGTATCACACGGTGCACCAGAAGGATCGTCAACCCAAAGTTGAGCCCACAAAACAAACTTTTGTTGGGGGTGACCCAGGAGGCCTTCCTGAACATCCCCACGGTGAGAAAAGTATATGTTATCGGGGAAAATTTTTGTCAAAATCGAAAAAACTGGTTTTTGGTCCAAATTTGTGCATAACTTACTTGACTGCCGTTTGATGAAATATCTGATTGACATAAAATTTAAGAGGATCCACTCCACCGGCAATCGATTCTACGTGCAAAAAATAGGTAGGGTACCAGTTGTTGATGGAAATTGAAAAGAAAAAATGTGTATTTTTGTTTTCATGGTAAAAATTGGCATTTTTTACCTATTTCAACTTTCTATAAATCAATGATCTGTCATTGGATTTGCATGAAATCTTGGATTTTGGTCGAAAATTGTCCCATAAACAACTTTAGCATGGCCCTGATTGGCCATTTCAATCAGAATTCTTTCAAAAGTTAAAAAATCGCAAAAAACGAGAAAATCAAGTTATCCTTTTTTCAGTAAGCACATCTCAATAGTTTGCCAAAATCTAACCATGAATCGGATATACATGAAATTTTGGGATCCCGTAGAAAAATGACCATTTTAACGATTGGCGCTATTGCCAACTTCCTATCTCAACGTTTTCAATGGTTAAAGGGCCAAAAACCTCAAAAAAATGACAAAATTCCCATATTTGACAATTTTCCGGTCATTTTAGAGATTTCTCTCCACCGGCAATCGATTCCTCGTGCAAAAATAGGTCTTGTTTACTTATTTTATGTCAATCAGATATTTCATCAAAC
Source organism: Hormiphora californensis (assembly GCA_020137815.1). Lineage (NCBI taxonomy): Eukaryota > Metazoa > Ctenophora > Tentaculata > Cydippida > Pleurobrachiidae > Hormiphora > Hormiphora californensis. The sequence continues at coordinate 920,767 of CM035352.1, forward strand.
GGCAGTCAAGTAAGTTATGCACAAATTTGGACCAAAAACCAGTTTTTTAGATTTTGACAAAAATTTTCCCCGATAACATATACTTTTCTCACCGTGGGGATGTTCAGGAAGGCCTCCTGGGTCACCCCCAACAAAAGTTTGTTTTGTGGGCTCAACTTTGGGTTGACGATCCTTCTGGTGCACCGTGATCAGAGAGTGGGGCAATATCCTGGGTAAGGATAAGATCCAGTGTGCCTCCTTTGATGTGGGTCGGTCCAGTTACTTTATTTCTCCAACCAAACTGGTTCAGAAGTTCATTGAATTTTCGCGTTTGGGGATCTAGGTTGTCCTCGACATGAATATTGAAGTCTCCACATATTAAACAGCGCTCTTTCCTCTCTGCTAATTTCAGAAAAAGATCCTCTAGTTCATCTAGAAACGCAGTAAACTGGCCCGAGGTGCCAGGCCGGTACACTACAACTATCCTGGTATTAGTAGGTTCTTTGAGGAGAACCTCAAGGCATTCAAACTGCTTAAACTTGTGACAATACTTACTTGTTTTCGTCCTCCTTCTGGTAACTAAAGCTACACCACCTCCTCTACCTACACGTGGATGTGATACTATGTTGAAACCTGCTTCTTTGAAAAGAGCACAGAGAGCACCATCGTCCTTTTTCATCCATGTTTCTGTTAGTGCAAAAGCGTCTAAGTCTTCATCTACTGCAAGTTCCAGGATATCGATTGCTTTGTTCCGCAGAGAAAAGCAGTTAAGGAGCCCAAACCTGAGCCTTCTGGACACGGTTAGTTTTTTGACATGTACTGGAGACGGATGGGGCATTGCGGATCAGCTGCATTGTGAGTATGAGCAAATGATTGAATGGATGGGTTACGTGATTTAGAACAATTAGAACATTTAAAGGCAGACCAATTTTTCTTGTTAGGGCATTCTCTGGCAGAGTGCTTCTCAGAACAACGGAAGCATGTTGGATCCTTCGCTTTACAATCACTCGCATAATGACCGAAATTTTGACACTTAAAACATTGTTTTACAAATACTCGCTCTTCTACAAAACAGTTATAATTGCCAACATGAATAGAACCACTGCTAAGAATCAGATCACCAACAGGTTTGCTGACCTTCAACCCAATAGTGGCTTCATTCTCATTTCGACTGTACCTCTGAAACGACACAACAGACATCTTCTCTCCTCTTTCCAACAATTCAGCAACTCTTGGGTTAAGCTCACAAATAGAATCTAAAATCATCGTATCTGTCTCATCCCTGTCAGTAATGTGCTTAGCAATAAAAGAAACATCAGCACCTCGAATAGATAGTTTAGGCTCATGTACAAATTTTCTCATATCAACATTCACATTTTGAGATGCGACTTTTGTCACTGCCTCGTTCATTTCGTCAGCACTTTTGAACCAGTATTGTACTGATCCGTCTTTCTTATTCTTCTTATACTCAGTAGGAATCTTGGCAAGTACATCATTAGCACTGTTGATATCATTAGCTTCTCCGGATATAACTAGCCGTGCACTGCCCAAATGAGCTTCAGAATAAGGCACAGAATAGGGCACATTTGTTTGTCCATCAGCGGCGGCAATTGGCTCTTTTTGTTTAGCAACTTCGGTAGACACGGTTGATGTTATAACAGCAGCGATTTGTTCCTCAAATTTCCCTAGCATAGATTGCTCAAATGTTGCCAGTTTATCCTCTGGGTTAAAGGGGAAGGCTCATCTTCGTCCTTGTTGTTACAGGTAGGACAGAACCAAGCTAGACCCTCGTTCTGATTTATGAGGGCACACATTCTATCATCATCCAGTGTCTTAGAGCATGACTTGTTTCGGCACGTTATTGTATTGTCTCCGGTTAGAGTTGATGGGGCATTGGAGGACGCATCAGTTTGAGCCTCTACTAGATCTTTGGACAGTTTAAACGACTGCTTCAGTAGCTTCAGAAGGACTGCACGAGACGGATTGTCAGCCGGGGGTTTGTTGGTACCTTTTAGGACATAGGTTAGTAGTCCTTTTGCCTCTAGGTCATTCCCCAAGCTTATCACCTTATCGCTCAGCTTTATCATCTGCTCCTTGTTTATCATGACTATCGATGTCGGTTTTCGTGTTATCTGCCCTTCGGGGCGGTCACATAGCATTCATCTTCCTCAATAAATAGTTTTACGTTGTAGTTGATGAAAGTTTGAAAGACGTAACACTTTGTAACATGTGCAGAAAACTTTTTGTGCACGTTACATGTTACAAAGTGTTACATAGTGTTACACAGTGTTACAACTTTTAAGCGAACTTTTAAAAGATCACAATAAATTACCAACACACACCACAATAAATTACCAACACACTTCTCGAAAGTCAACGTATATTTTTTTTCTGAAGAAATTCCTGTTGACGAATTCCTGGAATTTGTCGACTTCAACCGCGACTGCTGAATTTGCGCGCGCGATCAAATTTATGCGCGTGACGTAATATTTTTTGCGCGTGGGAAATTCTCACGCCGCGCGAATTTTTTCCACGCCGAAAGCATATAATAAAAAGACAAAAAATCTGGTTTGCGCGTGGATTTTTCAAATTTATCGTTTCTTCGATTCGTCGTTTCTACTTTCTCTCTCAGGCCAATGTTCTGACCACAGTTCTCGCACTTATTTGAGAGAAATGAGAATGGAGGCGAGACACTGTGTTGAGACGCGCACAATGCGACGCGCATGCGACGCGCATTTTGGCATTGCGACGCGCACCCTGTTTTGAATTTCGAGTAAAACTGCCAAAAAAAATTTTTGTCTCCAAAAGTTTCAAAATCTTTTTTGTTTGACTTACGGCATGCTTGCGGACGAAAATAAGTTGGATAACGGTGGAGTAAAACCCCTTTTAATGTCAAATTTTGACTTTTTTGGAAATAACTCTGTCATTTCTTGTCCACATCGCACAATCTACGGCTCGTTGGGACCAATGACTACACGATCAATTAATTCAGTGCTACATCTCTGAGGCTGTGTTTATAAAGGAAGTGTTTCAAACCGTTCTGCATAAATTTTTCATCGCTTTAGCACCCATTTTGATGGCAGGTGAGAAGAAGCCCGACCGGTTAAGGGACCCTTTAAGGGACCCTTTTAGGGACCCTTTAAGGGACCCTTTAAGGGACCCTAGAAAGTAAAGGGACCCTTTAAGGGACCCTAGGAAGTTAAGGGACCCTTTAAGGGACCCTAGGAAGTTAAGGGACCCTTGAATGAGGTAGAACGAATCGTGCGCAGTACCGTCGTATCAGTTCACCTTGTAAGTGGTTCCGCTGCTAATGAGGTACACCGAATCGTGAGCACTGAGCAGTGAGCAGTACCGTGTATCGGTTCACATCTCTGTCTCTCCCTCTGTCTCTGTCTCCCCCTCTGTGTCTGTCTCTGTCCCTCTCTATGTCTCTCCCTCTGTTTCAGTCTCTGTATCTCTCTCCCTCTGTCTCTGTCTCTGTCGCTGTCTTTGTCTTTGTCTTTGTCTTTGTCTCTGTCTCTGTCTATGTCTCTGTCTCTGTCTCTGTCTCTCTGTCTCTGTCTCTGTCTCTCTCTCTGTCTCTCTGTCTCTCTGTCTCTCTGTCTCTCTGTCTCTCTGTCTCTCTGTCTCTCTGTCTCTCTCTCTGACAGAGAGACAGAGACAGAGACAGAGACATAGACAGAGACAGAGACAAAGACAAAGACAAAGACAGCGACAGAGACAGAGACAGAGGGAGAGATACAGAGACTGAAACAGAGGGAGAGACATAGAGAGGGACAGAGACAGACACAGAGGGGGAGACAGAGACAGAGATGTGAACCGATACACGGTACTGCTCACTGCTCACGATTCGGTGTACCTCATTAGCGACGGAATCGCTTACAATGTGTACTGATACGAGGGTACTGACCACGATTCGTTCTACCTCAGTCCTCATTAGCAGCGGAACCGCTTACAAGGTGAACTGATACGACGGTACTGCTCACGATTCGTTCTACCTCATTAAAGGGTCCCTTAACTTCCTAGGGTCCCTTAAAGGGTCCCTTAACTTTCTAAGGTCCCTTAAAGGGTCCCTTAAAGGGTCCCTTAAAGGGTCCCTAAAAGGGTCCCTTAAAGGGTCCCTTAACCGGTCGGGCTTCTTCTCACCTGCCATTTTGATGTCCTTATGCATGAGCTGCAATGAACACTGCAATTTGAAAGATCTCAATGCATTGCTGCAATGCACAAATCACAGATTGGGCAACCATAATATGCTTTTTAAGTTTACTAGATGTGTTCAATGGTCAATGGTCAATGTTCGATTAGTGTTCAATTAGTGTTCAAAAAAATGAACAGTTCAATTAAAATTCAGCTGGAAATACCAAGCTAGACCCCATGTAAGGTTCAGCTTGCAATGAAGTTCGTCTTTGCCACTCAATTGACAGTGGTCTTATTCGTCTTCACCACTACATTAACAGTGGCCTTATTCTCCGCCACTCGATTGACAGTGGAATTTATCTTTGTCTTCAGATGCCATTGCCGCTAAGCTCCACGGTACGTGCCGTTCCGCACACTTTGAAAGAGAAATGTCGTGCTTAGTTGGAGAGTTTGTTATGTGTGTTAAGTAAGGGTATGCCAGCCAAATGTTTTCCGATATACATGGCGGGGGACATTCCTGCGAGAGAAAGAGAGAAAGAGAGAAAGAGAGAAAGAGAGAAAGAGAGAAAGAGAGAAAGAAAGAAAGAAAGAAAGAAAGAAAGGGAGAGGCTCTCCCGGAGAGCGAGCGATAGAGGGATATTGTTGATGTGGTTGCGTTGTAGGGTCTGTTAGCGAGCTATCAATATGTCGATGTTGTTAATGTTAGATGTAAATCAAGAATGGGCTGGAAACATATTTTAATGATATGAAATAATTAAAATGTTATTTAGTGACTATGATCCCCATCTTGGCGATAAAGAAGGCCAAAATGCCATTTTCAGATGAAAAAAGGTAAACTAAATTTATTTACGTCAATTTATAGATTTCGTTATTTATATTACTAGCAAACCTATTTGTCTTACGGGCGAATTTCGGTGAAATGGTTGCTGGATTAGGGAACACTGACATCGGTTCTTTATGACCATCATCCATTCATGACAGGCCTCACTTGCTGCTCCAAAGTCTTGTTCATTCTCTGTACTTCTCTCAGTGTTCCTGCATTTAAACCCCTCAGTTGAGAACAGCTGTGACTTGTGAGATCATGCTTGAGTAAATCTCCAATTGTCGCTGTCGTACATCCATGGTTGTTGAAGAGAGCATATTAGCTGGATTCTGGAACAGTGACGCAAAATAAAGCAAGATTAGGTGCACGTACAGGTGCAGTATAACAGTAGCAGCAGCCATTGGCAACACCTCCCAACCCTTAAACTTGCACCTGCAAAAACGTTGCAGTCACCGATTTCCCTATTTGATTTATAAATAGTGTGATTTAAACTGAACAATACTTATGCTTTAATCAGGCTGAAGATGAAAAATGGATCATTGACCATGACCTACGAACAGATGATGCGAAAGAAGTTTAACACTGAAATACTGGTATGTCAACGTATTAATATTAAAATTTAAGAAAACATAGTTTATTATATACAACCACCTCCCTTTTTTAATATAGATTATAATTTTTCCAGGGTATCAAGGGTGTAACAACATACCGTGACCTCACCGGCCAGCTGCAGAAACACTGCATATGTCAAAAGACACGACATGACAGGTCAGTACATGTATGTATGTTACTGCATGGATCAATGTGAAATTCATCTTTACCTTATATGAGCTGTGATGTAGATGTTATTTTTAAGTGCATCGTTTATTACTGCACCACCTTTTCAAAAAGCTTATAGAGCGGAAAATTTATCTCCATATTTTCTTACACTTTTCCTTACGTTTTTGCCTGAAAGATGTATTCATTGCAAATATCGAGAGAGAGAGAGAGGTCTTTGATGAGGTAATGAGTCTGTCTGATTGAGGAACTTGAACGTTTACACTATAATCTCAAATAAAGGAATCTAGTCTTCTTCTTCTTAGTATAGGCTTCTTAGTATAGGCTGTCTCTACCTAGAGGACGGGGAAGTGTCCTCAGGGTACAGTAGTTTTTCAGCACTTCGGTAAAACGTGAGACCAAGACCCTCTCAAAGGCAAAATGTTACCTACCCGACCAAGACCCCCTCAAAGGCAAAACGTTACCTAACGGACCAAGATCCTCTCGAATGTTCCAGAAATTTAAACCATGAGTCTCTTTCTCTCCCAGGGGAGAGAAAGGGACTCAGCGCCATAGTTACCACATACCCGGGTTGGTATGGAGGTTTGCTGAGCGTATCCCATGGTTTAGTGACAAACAAACAAACAAACAAAACGTGAAGGGCAGATATTTTTTATGTCGTCTAATGTCACGCACAATTTAGGGATCTAGTCACTAACTTACCACTTTCCATGGTCACCATCCCAACTCCCTCCTCACAATTATCTTCGTGCCTGAAACGAAGTCGGACCCATCATCATTGGTGCTACTGTTTTGTGATGAATTTATCAGTTCAATAACTTTGGGGAATTAATAGTATTAGCACTGTAACTTAACGTCAGAATGAATGCAATTGAATAATTAACAATAATATAAATGTCAGTAATATGAATATACAAAATTGTAATACCTGACGGTACATGACAGCATATTATGTTTGACGCAGCTCAGCAAGAATGTCAGCTATTAAATAATTACTCTTTTGCATATTTCTTCGAGGAAAGAATTTTGCAGCATTTGCCACAGGGTGTAGCCCCAACATTATCATGGACTCTACGAACGTGCCTCTTCAACTAGTGGATGGTGCTATCATAGAATTTTTAATACTATTTCTTGTTTACCAGTGCCAGCCATACAATTATGCAGACAACTATATTATCCGTTAGCAAATCGTTCGGGGCATGCATTAGTTAAGGTTTTGAGTGGAAATGTCCACTATGACGTTGTATTGTTTATACTATATGCAACAGTGCAGCACAACTATGACGGGCGTAATGACGTCAGAAAGTGACGTCTTTGAATACCTCTGATACCCTCAAGACATATTTTGATTCCTGATTTAACTAAAAATCGTTAGTGGCAAATTGTCTGAACTTTCAGATACTATATCACGATTTTCTCTAAATTGTAATTTTTAAACCTTAAACAGCGTCGGAACTCAAAAATTTGATATGAAAATCCACATAAAACTCACATTTCGTGCAATAACATCAGTTCTTGACTACCATATGACTACTATTCACACGTTTAGTGCTTCATTGGCCGTATAGTCTGTCATAAGTTTTTACGTCTTCGTGACGTCACGTGTGACGTCATGACGTCAAAACGACGTAGAATTTTGAAAATTTCGTCAAACCAGTTTACTACAACCCATGCTACATTTGAATTACATTTGAACACTTTATTTGACAATTAGCTTAGTTTTTTTGAGGTCATAAATGACATCAAACAACCAAAAAAAAGAGTAAAAATTTAGAGCGCAGTGACATATATATATACATATATATATATAGACGCAAAATAAGCACAATTTAATCCTAGGATGTTTACACAGAGAGATTTGAATTATAAAGGGTCAAAAAATTGGAAATATAACTACATTGTGCCTTTCTACATTTCTACACACTCATAACAACCGTTGTTACAGTTTAAAAGGGTGGAATGTAGAGAGAGACAAAAGTGTATTGTGGGTTAAGAGAGTATTGTCAGTCGTACAAACACTCCCTCTCGTGTTTTCATGTCATTCTATCAATAATTGATTCTATCAAGTTTCCAGAAATTCTTTGTGATAGAAATTTTTTGTGATAGAATAGATCACCATGAACTGTATTTGCTGTTTTCAGACTCTTCTTGACAACCTATCCAAAACATTTCATACAAAGCTACATAGCTTCAAAACACACCGACGACAATATATATTTCCTTACAGAATCGTTGTTGGTGAACGACTGTTCACAACTGCCACATAAGTGGGTCTTGGCCACAGTGCACTTGTGCACACGTAATCCGCTGTCAGACTGGAATTCCTTTCCACAAACAACTGAAAAAGTAATTGATGAATAATTTCATTTTGTCAACCAAACCTAACAACATTTGGATCGTTATACAGGGTGTCCCACTGTCTTTGCGTGACCTGCGATCATGACCGGGCTCCATTAACTTGATCAGAAGACAGAATTCATATAAAAATAGGTCAAAATAGTTCTTACAAAAACCAATGTTCTAGAGAATTGTCAGGCGAACATTTTGGTTGCAAGGTTGACGTTCCAAGTCTTACTAATCGTCAGATATATCAAAAATACGTGTTCCTGAAATACGACCGGGCTTCACGTTTTGAAAAATTCACGAATGCAAAGTTGCTCGGATCACATTGCATCCCTGGTAAGAGTTGTAGGAAATCGTCTGGAGGTCATTTTGGTACCCGGAATTTTGTCCTAGCTCAATGTTTAGAGTGTCTTATGACTGTCAGAACTAGTGTCTTGATGAAATTGAGACGATATGTGCTAACTATCATGGGATTACATTCGACACCGAGCCACCTAATTAGGGGTTGTGAGCCGATACCAACTAAGACTCAGCATAGAAAAATCGTAATGTTCCTATAACAGTCATGACGCAACTAAATTCTCTAGAACATTGGTTTTTGTAAGAACTATTTTGACCTATTTTTATATGAGTTTTAATTAATTTAATGGAGCACGGTCATGAACCAAAATCATAGGTCATGCAAAAACAGTGGGACACCCTGTGGGACACCCTCCGATGTCATGTCATGTCATGTTCAAATATAATGTATTTCGTTACCACAATTGAAAGGAGTCTCCTTATGAACAGATGCCCGGTGCCTTTTCCAAAGTCTACTGTTCTTATATTGAATGGAGCAACATACATAAACCATTATATGCTAAACAAACTTTGCAATTGTTATAATAATACGTAGTAACCTCTCATATTATACAAGGAAGACCTTCAAGAGAGATGTGTAAGGAAGCACATAGTCAAGTTTGCCGAAAAAACTAGAATCCTCAATGAGGAACAACACGGATTCCGAGCCGGTAGAATCTGCCTGACAAAGCTACTAAACCCCTACAATGCCCGGTGGCACGCCAATTTGAAGCTGCCGGGAATGGCCAGAGAATAACAAAAAAGTTGCCGATTTTTCAATTTCACGATTGTAACAATCCTTGTTAAATTTTACCAATTACCGACCAATTATACCAATTAGCTCCTTTAATTGACCCCGGAGAACTTCGAAAAGTAACTCATGTGATTCAGCGTATAAAAATTAGTGGGGATAGTGGGCAATGACATGAGTAATAGCCCATTCTAAAAAGTTGCTAATTACCGGCTAATTATGCCAATTAGCACACTTAATTGACCTCTGAGGTGATTAAAAAGTAGCTCACGTGATTCAGCGTCCCAAAATTAGTGGGGTTAGTGCTAAAACTTGATTAATTTAGAAAATTTCAATTTTTGTATTTTCCGGCAGAAAATCGTCAACTTTCCCTCCCCATTCCTAAGGAATATTCGAGGAATAAATATCGGCATGCCGATTTTTCTTGCCGATTTTTTAAAATACAGATTCAATGAAGTTAGAACTGATCTCTGGTGATTTCATCCACATTTTTAATTTAAAAGGACCAAATGGAGGCATGTGTCCCCAAAACTTCGCACAATTGTGAAAAATACGAATGTGTACTGAAACACAAGGATTGTTTCTATCCTGAAATTTAAACATGGTCGCCGGCTGAAATCTTGCCGAAATTTAGGTCAACAGAGCTGACTTGCCGGAAGGAATGCCATTCCTAGATTCCTCACATTGTGCCACCGGGCTACAATGCGATATTGGAGGACCTCGACGCGAACGCTGGAAGAGAAGTGGATGTCGCCTAAAGCATTTCACAAAGTGGATATCCACTATCCAGATCCTTTCAGTGAAACTCAATCGCTATATGGAATAAGAGGAACCCTATGGAAGTGGATACGATCATTCCTGACGGGGAAATTCCAAACTGTGGATGGGCAGTGTTCCCACCCTGAAGCAGTGATTGATAGTGTGATTCAGGGGTACTCGGCCCCATCCTCTACATCATCTACATAGCGGACTTAGCATCATCTGCAAGTGGAGACATCTTCACTTTCGCACACGACACCAAGCTCCGACGAGCTATTGAAGCGATGATGGATAAGATTGTACGTACTACAGCACGATCTTGATCTGATTGCAGGCTGCCAGGCTGATCTAGAAGAAACAACATGTAGCAACATAGTGGAAAATTTGAGGTGTTCAACTACAAGCGGATGGCATGTTGGGTCTTAGGTGTGTTTAGAGACCGTTCTGAAAAAACAATGCTGACCCTCCTAGAGACCCCTGTGAGGGCCAAGCCCGAGTATTGCTCTCCCTTGTGGTCACCTTGTACGCTGGGGAATATTCAACGACTGGAGGACGTTCAGCGGTACTTCACCCAAAAGATAGAGGAGTGCCAGGGGATGAACTACTGGGAACGACTTCAACACCTAAAGATACTCTCACTCCAGCGAATGAGAGAACGGTATATGATCATCCATACCAGGACTGGCTCCTACAATCCCAGGGATCACTTTCTACAGAGAAAAAGAACGTGATGGAAGGAAAGCTACCGGCTACCCGCCCAAAGCTCTACGGCAATGCACAAAACTCTGTGAGAACAGCTAGGGATGCATTGTTCCAGATGAGAGCTGCGCTTCTCTACAACAGAATGCCGGAGAAAGTTTGACTGTGTACCACATTTGACAGCATCACAGTGGAACTGGGAAACAATCTCGCTACTACCCTCTTGTTAAAGGGTACCCCAGTCCTCGGGACAACTCACTAGTTGCTCTGCTAAAGGAAGGTATCTAACCAAAGAGCACCCCACCCAATACACCACACGCGGAAGCATCAGCTGAGTTAAAACACACTTAACTGTACAAAATAGAAAAGAAACACGACTGTGCGGGTCTACCATATAGTGTCGTGTTGGTACACGGAGAATATGGGAAAGTGACACAACAACAGTGGCTTCACAATCCACCACTCTTGGTACACCACGCACACCCCATGCGACTTATAAACATCAGCTGAGTGCGTGTGTACTTATTTCTGTTAAGAAGATACCACCCTTTATAGGATTGTTATTCAGTTATTGCCGCAAATGTGACTTTTCAACAAGATACGTTTTTTTCTAGCACTTTTTTCATTTATGACTGTTCACCAATTCAAATAATGGCAAAAACAGAAATGTGCGCGTCGCAATGTGCGCGTCGCAATGTGCGCGTCGCATGCGCGTCTCATGCGCGTCGCGATATGCGCGTCTCAACACATTCGGGGTGCCTCCATAGGGTCAGGCCAATGCTCTGACATTCGTTTCCCTACATAAAGGAAAGACATTCAGACGGGGCCATTTTAATGAATCAACTTTTTTGGAAGTGTATGTGTACTGGTGTATAAATGTGTCAATGGTGTTGCACCTGGCTACTTATCTGACCGAATTCAAAAAAGAAGGAGGAAATCTATTAGTCTCAGAAAAGATGACGACAACCTTCTCTTGGAGACACCAAGGGCTAGGTATAAACTAAACGAAAGTGCCTTCAGTGTATGCGGCCCGAAGTTTTGGAACCAATTGGCAAGAAGACTTAGATCTGCCGAATCCTTAAACAGTTTTAAAAGAGATCTGAAGACGCATCTGTTTGGAAAGGCATTTGGGTAGTTTTGGTGTTAGAAGTCTTCTGTGTGGGTTGTGGTTTGTTTTCTGTCCTGGCGTTTGTGTTAGGCTTTGGTTGCATCGGGGGTTTGTAGTGTGGTCTTCCGGTGGAGTCTGTGAAGTGGTGGTGGGGTCTGTGAAGTGGTGGTGGTGTCTGTGAAGTGGTGGTGGTGGTATCTGTGAAGTGGTGGTGAGGTCTGTGAAGTGGTGGTGGAGTCTGTGAAGTGGCGGTGGAGTCTGTGAAGTGGTGGTGTAGCATGTGATGTGGTGGTAGGGTCTTTGAAGTGGTGCCTCTTTTGGCTTTGAAGTGAGGTTTTGAGGTGATCTGCTGAGTCTCGGTTTGGAGTTTTAGATTCATCGTGGGAAAGGCTGTGGGAAAGGCTGTATTGTGGTGAAGTCTCGGATGGGAGGTCTTTCCTTTTACGTCCTACATTCCTCTACTGTGCTACATTCCTATCATTACTACATTCCTATTTTGACTACATCCCCTATAACTACATCATCATCTGAAGTCCTTTCCTCCAACATATGAGTAGAGTAGGGGTCTGATATCATGTCAAGAGTGTCAAGTTTTTGAGTATATTTTCTGGTTGTATTAGGACAGTGTGTGTTGAGTTTCTTTCCTTTCTGGCTAGAGTAGAGTCATAGGTTCTTTGAGCGAGCGAGTGAGCCAGCCTGAGCAATGTTCAGTGAACATCACGGAGGGTATTACGTTCTCGAAGACATCAAGACGATAAACATACATGGACTTTATACGAGTGTGTTTGGAGAATAGACTCTAGAGTTTCTAAGTTGGGCAGCTCTTAATTTTATATCTTCTCTATCCTAGTTACCTTAAAATTACTTATTAGAACCTAAATACTTACGTCTAGTACCGTTATCTATCTTACAGCTTACTATAATTAGCTTAACGTTTTTATCGTACATTAAATTTTAAACCCAACCGCATTAATTAACTTATTCTGACTGGCCATTGCACTGGTCTCCTGCCTTTTTATTTTTTACCGCTCCAATTAATTAATTTATTAACAGCTTTGTATTTAACCTATCTGACTGACCTCTGGTCTCTTGCTTTTATTTTTCTACCTCGTTATTCATTAATTTATTACCAGCTTCTTTAGAATTTTCCATAGGCCATTTATTAGATCATAACCTTATATAGCAATTAATATGGTTAGTGTGTATTACCTTATCGGTTATCCTGTTACAGTTACTTTATCCATTAACTAATTACTTAGCTATTCGCCTCCTTTTTAGATCACTAGCCTTTTACTTGAATTAATTATTAAACTATACTACTTACTTAGTATTTACACTATGTACTTATTAATCAACAGTTAATTATCTAACTAGTTAATTATCTAACTAGTTAATTATCAATTATCTACCTAGTTAATTTCTCAATTATCTAACTACTTAATCACTCAACGAATTAATTACGCTATTTCTTAATTAGATATTTTATAACCCTTATTTTCTACATACATTTATATATATATTATATCGAATGACTGCCGACGGTTTTTTAAGGCCTTTAGGATCTTATAATCCTATAAGAGCCGCTTTAGAAGGCTTGTTAGTGGTGGGTGCGTTGCTTCAATCGACTGATTGAAACGGCGTCCTCCTAGCACTAACAATGCATAGGCCCAAAAGCGGGATATAAATTATAATTGTATTTGTATTTGTATTTGTATTTGTGTGCACAGGCCACCAAACACCCAGCTCGTAACGGCGCCCTTGATCTTGGACTTTCGAGATAAGTGAGTTGAGAAAGAGAGTATCAATTTTCGAGTTTCGACCTCGTTTAACGATCTTGCCGACCAAAAAAAACGGAAACTGGAAAGTTTGTTGAAAAGCGCTGTCTTATCCCAATTTCCAATAGGGTTTCCAATAGAGTTTGCCAATAAAGTTGGGTAAGTTTACATAACTTTTCCATTGCTTCTGCTTTTCTCTCTCCGTCTTTTTGGCCTTGGTGTCCACTGTCCGCGGACACCCGGACACCCACGAGCGCCATCCCTGTTAACTTAAAGCGAAATTTCACATTAGGCTATTAAATTTCCATGCCACATCACTGCCCACGCGGATGCTTTTTGCTGAGTGCGTTGTTACGGTAGTAACTGAAACTTATTTGTAAAAATTGTAAATTATTCTGTCATGTGTTGCACAGTGATGGCCACCGCGTGATACAGGTTACATCAGCGAATAGGTGCGACAGATAAGAGGAAGTGGCCCCCACTCCCCAGCTAATATCCAAACTTTAGGGATGAATGAGCCAGTGCTGAAACATCGCCGGGCGACGTTTGAACGGATAGAGAAGTTCATTTCGGATCTTTATTTCACAGATGTCAATATTCGTGGAAGGTTTAACAATTTTTATTATTTTACCTTTTATTAATAGAAATTATCATCATTATTTATAATAATAATAATAATAACTATGTTTGTATTCCGCCCATATCCGACAGGGACAGAGCAGTAGAACTGTTGCTGTCACTGAAGGATGATCTGAACGGTTAACATACTTGAATATACCTGCCGACTTATCCTTAATATTGCACAAAAAATGGTAAAGAAAAAAACAACGGCCCACATAACTATCGGTAACTGAAAACATAACAGACTGAGATAGAGTCCTGGAACTCTAAAAAGATGGTTTAAAAGTCCAATAGATAGAAAACACTCGTGCTATGAAAAAACCCAAAACGTGCTTCACACTTCTGCTCGCCACGAGCCAAAATACAGAAAAAATAAAACAGGTACCAGCTAGAGAACAAACCTCAGTAAGATGGAGAGAACACTCCTAGGACAATCAGGATTCACCGAAAGCCTCAATGAAGAGACTAGTCTTTAGCTTAGACTTGAAAGAGTCCACAGAGTCAATTGCTCTCAGATCAATGGAAAGCTTATTCCAGATTTCAGGCAGATAAACCGACGGACGTCTCCTCCTCAACTTAGAAGTTGCATTCACACTGGATAGCTTAGGATACCTCAGCTTGAGGCCATCAGGCTGAGCGTTTCCTCTGGTAGTCCGGATCACATGTAGTCCATCATCCACAGGGACCTGTTCCTGCAGGTACACTGGAGCCAAGCCATGTACAATCTTGTACGCCATTAAGCAAACCTTGAACTTAACTCGCTGTTCAATCGGGAGGACGTGCATTTCACTCAAGTAGGGCATGTAACTGTCCTGGTGACCATACAGGCCATACACAAATCTGACACATGAGTTCAGAACTCGCTGCAAGCTATCCAGGAGCTTCTTTGGTAAGCCAGAATAAAGGACATTACAGTAGTCAAGTCTCGAAACGATGAGTTGCTTCACCAGAAGCATCTTGGTCGGTTTATCCAAACATCGGTTAACCTGCCACAAATTCTTGAGAAGCATTCCACATTGCTTCTTAACACTGTTGATCTGCCTTTCCATCGAAATGTTACTGTCAAGGAATACACCCAGGGTCTTCCCTGCAGATCCAGTAAATTCCATAGGGCTGATTTCCACTCCTCCAAAGCTTACTGTGGGCTGGAAGACCATCTTATCCAGAGCACTGCTCTTACCTAACAGTAAAAACTCTGTCTTTGCCTCATTACACTTAAGCCAGTGATCACTCATCCACAGTTTCACACTTGATAGACACTCCTCAATCCTCTCCTTCGCTGCATTCCAACCATCCTCGTCAGTAGGCACAAGACTGATGTACAGTTGAGAGTCATCGGCGTATAGCTTAATCCTCAGACCAAAGGGTCTAACCAAGTCCTGGAGCTCCTCGACATACAACAAGAACAATACCGGCCCTAGCAGTGACCCCTGTGGAACTCCACATATCAGCGTGATGATCCTCGAAAGCTCCCCCTCCACATTAACTCGGTAATTCCTACACTGTAGATAGCTGGCAAACCAATCCAGCACAGAGCCTTTCACTCCAAACTGTCCTTCCAGAGTCTCTAGCAGCTTCCCATGGTCCACTGTATCAAAGGCAGCACTCATGTCTAAAAGAAAGAGGCCAGTGACCTTTCCTTCATCAAGGTCTCGTAGTAAATCATCAAACATACCCATCAGGAGTGTTTCACAACTATGTCCCACCCGATAACCCGATTGATGTTTGTTCAGTAACTCATTCTCATTGAGGTATGAGTTCAGCTGCTCTAGGACAACCTTTTCCAGTAATTTGGAGATAAACGGTAGGTTGGAGACTGGACGATAGTTGGATAAGGAGTCTTTGTCCCCATGGGGGTTCTTAATCGTAGGAAAAACCAATGCTTGTTGAAGAATATCAGGAACTCTGGAACACTGGAGTGATAGGTTTACAAACTTGCACAAAGCGGTGGCTAGCTCATCAATGCAACCTTTCACCAACCACGTAGGTATGAGATCAAGATCACAGGTCTTGTCAGGCATATCTTTGATAATCCTGATTAGTTTCTCTGGGGAAACTTCCTCAAACTTTTCAAAACAACAGACAGGGGTCTGATGTAAAACATTCCTCGTTGTCCTCTGGTTCTGCTCCTCTAAAACAGTAGTTCGGATCCTCTCAACTTTTCCAACAAAGAAGTCACCAAAATCATCCGCTAGCTTCCTCTTATCACTTGTTTCTGGTAGAAAGGTTTCATTGTTTCCAAGAAGGCGGCTGAGCTTCCTCTGAAGTGCTTTTGGGTCATCCCTTGATTCCTCTAGATCATCTTTCACATACTTCATTCTCGCCTCTTTATCCACACGTCCAAACTGTCTCTTGAGGTCATTGAATTGCTTCTTCGTTATACTAGTTCTGTTGCTTTCCCAAGCCCTCTCGGCTTTCCTTCGTAGTCGAAGAACCTCACGCACCTCTGGATTATCTCTCCATGGCTTTATCTTCGCCCCTTTCTTCTTTTTCCTCTTCAGTGGGACAGTCCTCTCCACAAGATCCTCGATTATCCTCGAATAAGCAGCCAAAGCATCCTCAGCAGATTTAGACTCCATCACCGCACTCCAATCCACATCTCCAAAAGCTCGCCTGAACAGTTCCAGGTCAACTGCCCTAAAATCCCTGTATGTGTCAATCTGTTCACGGGTTTTGTATTCACTTCTAGTAGTCTCGATTAACAGATCAGCTAAAACCATAAAGTGATCCGAAGTTGTCCCTTCTGGAAATATTGTCACTGATTGAACTTTGGAAACTCTGTCTTTTTGGCACAGCAAGAGATCAAGAGTACCTCCTCGAACATGGGTGGGTTGCATTGGAACTAATTGATCAAACCCCAGAGAGTCAAGCAGTGCAAGTAATTTCTTGGCATAGAAGTTCTGGGTGTCGTGGACTTGGAAGTTAAAATCACCCATCAGAACGGGATATCCAGTTTTGCAGACTAGCTCGGACAGATAGTCATTAAACTCATCCAGGAACTGTGCTTCCGTATATCTTGCCTTGCCCGTGTAAGGAGGCCTATAGATATTGCACAACCTTGTAAGATCCTGCCCAATACCGATAAGGGCTTCCTGGACCTGGAATGATTTAAACTTAGTCTTTACTGGTGTGTACTTGATCTTTACGCCATCCCTGTACAAGATCCCAATTCCTCCTCCAGAGCGTTCGGCCCTAGGAGAGGAGAAGATGTTCCAACCATAATCTCTGATCTCCTGAAGTTTTGCAGTGTCACTTTGCTTCAGATAAGTCTCCTGTACCAAGCAGATGTCGCATCCTTTTTCCTCCAAGTGTGTAATTACACCTGACGTTTTATTCATAATTGAGTGAACATTTAGTGAGCCAATCTTCCAAGTCGTTTTCCTCTCAGGTCCTCCCATGCCCTCGTCTGATACAGGTTTTTTTCCTCCTTAGTCACGCCACTTGTGCTCTCCATGAGTCTAGCTTTAGCATTGATGTAGAATGGACACATACTGCTTGAGGCTGGGTGACTCTTAGCATGACGCTTGTCCTCTTTGCTTCCTCCATGATCACAGTTGACACATTTCATTCTGCTCACTACGTTATCCTTCTTGGCTTGGCAACTCCTAGTATCATGATCCCCTGTACAGAAGGCACAAACAGCAGATTTATCCTTGTTTGGACAGTAGATGGACCCTGCTACATGACCAAAGCGCTGACAGTGGAAACACTGAGTGACATAAAACCTGTTCCTAACAAAGTGCTGTCGGAGCTTCAAAAAGAGCTTGTCCTTCCGGTCAGCAATCACCTTCCTCACCTCTGGGGTTACCTGAATCACAGCATATCTCCCTGTCTTGTTAATATGAACCACCTTCACAACATGACCCTCCTCAACAAGCCTCTTCACTGACTCATTCTTATCACTGACAATCTCGGAGAGAAGACTATCCTTCTCTAACAGGTCCTGATCAAGGTCATTGACCATTATCCGGGGATCCTTCTTCTTCTCTTTCTCCACTGCAGAAGACACATCAAGGAATGGGGAGAGAACCTCCTTCGCTTGTTCCATCTGATCATCCGTCTCAAACATCAGATTAGTCCGTCTCTTGTTGACAGAAAGATCTAACACCGGAATATTCTTCAACGCTGTTTCCACTTTTGTTCGTACAACTTCGGTCCATTTCTTCTCACACATTGGTCCATCTTCCCCTTTGTCCTTGATTGTCAGGTACCTCTTTATCGGAGTCACAGGAGCCACTGCTCCAGTATTTGAGTCAGGAGGAGTCACACTGTCAGGGATGGTTCCTCGATCAGCTGCAAGAATCTTGCTAACCTTGGGAGCTACTAGATCCGGAAGTGAACCTAGAAGATCCTCTTTCAGCTTTTCCAACGTCTCCTGTAAATCTCCTGCCGTGAATGAAGATACAGATTCAGATGAGTGGGTAGAGATGCGTCTGGTGTCCGGTAACAAAGCATACAGTTGTTTGATAACTGTCCATAAAATCGGTTTGGTAGTCCCCCTCGGAGGTTCCGCCGTATCATCCTTGATGCTCTGTGCTATGCTGGCACCTTTACAACTATCAGAGTAGCTCGTGGCGAGCAACTTACCCTCCATATCTGTCTTGCACATTATAACATCATGGGTAGCCACACCCGACATCCTGTCCTGTAAATAGAGGCGCGAGGAACCGTTCCTTGCAAGTCTTGGCGTCCTTGGTTATAACCCAACGAGGTCCTCTGAGATCTGTTTACTTAGAAAAACCAGACACGTCTTCTCTTGTCTTTTCTTTAAGGAGAGGGATAAACAGAAGTCTCAGAAGGATTAGCGAGGGGCAGCAAAACGGATCCTCAAATTAATTTGTTTAAAGTAGTGTTGAAAAGTTATATCATATATTTAATAGAAACTATCATCATTATAAATGCTTATGACTTTTTGAATTACGTGAACAAATATTCTTGTTTTCAGAATTGACTCCAAGATTTTGGACTGCTCTTTGTATCGTTCCACCTGCTCTACCAGCCAAATAGCCAAGTTTGAAGAAATTAAAGTGGCCTCCTTCAAAGAAATTGGAGTTGGAGAAAAGTTCTTCCCATTGTGAGTTTATTCAGGACATGATATATATTGTCAAGTATGTAATTTCAGATTAAATACAACTAATAATACCTATTCACACTGATATATATCTGGATTTGATCTAAATTCCTTCAGATGGTCGCAACATTGGGTTAAAGTGTCCGTACCCAAATCTATCCAATCTTCCTACCCGAACCTCTATCTGTCCTGGGACGTGGACGGAGCTGAGTCATTAGTTTGTGATGTTAATGGTTCTCCAATCCAGGGTCTCAGTTGCAAACGTCGTGAGATGAAACTTCCTGAAAACAGTGGCGATCTTTTCATTCAAGTATCATGTACAGGTACAAAACGAGATTTAAATTTAGTGCATTTGTTTCAGTTAACAGCGATTAATAAGGTTATTGATAAGTTCCCTCATTTAGGTTTGTTTGGTGCCGGAAACAACGGGATGATAAACCCACCAGATGAAAGCAAGATCTACACCCTCTCAAAGGCACACTTCTTTGCACGAGACGAGTTGAAACACTCTGTATTCATGGACCTTTCCGTGCTGTTCGACATATGTAAATCAACAGAGCAGGAAACCTCCCTGAATTACGATGCCCTATACACGGGAAACAAGATTATCAATACGATTGTGACAGGAGAGCACAGCTTGGAATCTTACCAAAGGGCCAAAGACATCGGTTGTCGCTTCTTTTCCTCTCCTGATGGTTCGGGCGGTATCAGAGATACAGTCCATGTGATCGGGAACTGCCACATTGATTCAGCCTGGCTGTGGCCCTGGAGAGAAACCGTCCGGAAAGTAGCCCGTAGTTGGTCGACCACTTTGCGTCTGTTCGAGGATGGTAACAAGTTTAACTTTGCCGGATCCCAGGTTGTACAGTTTGCCTGGCTGAAAGAACACTATCCAGAATGTTTTGCCAAGCTGAAAGAGGCCGTTAAAAAGGGGACAGTTTACACCAGTAGGGGGTACTTGGGTTGAGATGGATACAAACATTCCCAATGGTGAATCTCTAATCAGACAGTTCCTATATGGACAAAAATTTTACCGTGAGGAGTTTGGTATCCATAGCGACATCCTCTGGTTACCAGACACCTTCGGTTACTCAGGGCAACTCCCCCAAGTTATGAGACAGTGCGGTGTAACACGTTTCCTCAGCCAGAAGCTCAGTTGGAACCTGACCAATACCTTTCCACACCACAGCTTTATTTGGCAGGGTATTGACAGGTCCTCCGTCATTGCCCACTTCCCTCCTGGAGACACCTACGAATCAGATGTTAATGTGAAGGATGTCATGAAAACTATCTCTAACAACAAGGACAAGGGACGAACACACCAACAGATGCTGCTATTTGGTCATGGTGACGGGGGAGGTGGCCCTACTCCTGATATGATGGAGAGGTTGGATCGGCTGGAAAAGGTACCCGGTCTACCCAAGATACATCGATCCTCTCCCAACGAGTTCTTTACCTCTCTGGAGGGGTCCAAGGAAGATCTGTGCAAGTGGTGGGGTGAACTATACTTTGAGTTACATAGGGGGACCTACACAACTCATGCCAAGTTGAAGGAGCGAAACAGAAAGTGTGAAATAGATCTGATGAACTTGGAAATGATTGCAACAACCTGGGAAGGGAGTGATAAAGGGAAACTTGAGGAGATGTGGAAGATCGTTTTGTTTAACCAGTTTCACGATATAATTCCAGGCAGCTCCATTGGACAAGTTTTTAAAGATGCCATGACTGATTATGATAAATTTGATGAGATGTACGCGGAGGAAATAGAGAGATTTAGGGGCTCATTTAGTGGAGAGTGTATCGTAAACCCATTTCAGTGGACCAGAACTGGAGTGTTGGAGCAAGATGGCCTCTACAAAATGTGTAGTGCCACTGCCATGACAGTTGCTCAGCCTATCCAGTGTGAGAAACGGGCTGGCTCAGGTGTGGGGGTGTTTGAGACTAAAGGCGGCTACAAACTCAGTAACTCGGAGATCAAGGCTGAATTCACCCACACTGGTGAGCTTGTTGCATTGCAGCAGAACGGGGAGAGTTACAACTATATCTCTGGATGTGCTAATCGGTTCCTGGTGTTCGATGATGTTCCACTCTTTTGGGATGCCTGGGATGTCATGGAGTATCATGTTGAGACTAGGCAAGAGTTTAAACCCACATCCTGCAAGGTAAAACAATATCACTGTCTTCTCTCTTTATCTGACCTCAACTGTCTCTGCCTGATTAAATGGTGGTGGGGGCTATTTAAATCTGTATTCTGTACAGTTTCCGCCTAGTCATCATTCATCTCTCTCTCTCTAGATAGTGTTAGATAATGAGTTGCGGTGCTCCCTTGAAACAGAGGTGCCCCTTGGTGTACATGGGCATATCACCTGTACCATATCCCTTGATAAGGACTCCAAGTATCTCTCATTTGTCTCAAAGGTATGCACTTCACTTCTTACCGTACAATTATACATGCATTTCAAATACATAGTAATACTGTGATTCAAATTGACTACTCTCCCATAAAATAAAACTTCTTCTTTTTCTGTCAAGCTGGGACTTTTCGCCCATAAAATAAAACTTCTTCTTTTTCTATCAAGGTTGACTGGAAGGCTAAACACAAGTTCCTGAAAGTGGAGTTTCCCCTCTCGTTCAGTTCGGACCAGGCCCAGTATGAAATACAGAGCGGACTGATCAGCCGCCCAACACACTCTAATACCTCCTGGGACAGTGCCAAGTTTGAGGTTAGCAACATTGAAACATTGCCATAGCAATAGTAGAGGCAATAATTACACTCACCTCCTCTGATTTCTATGAAACTTCTCCCATGCTAAGAGGTGGCAATAGAGGTTCAAATACCGCAGAGTTTAAGTCTGAACAATGTTCGGTTCGTTAATTATCGCTAATTGAAAAACGCCAAAATGGCCTAAAATCGCCCTAAGTTCCGAATTGAAATTTTGGAGTTGAGACTCCAGACTTCGTAGAGATGTCCGCTAGGATGACAATATGCACCAAAATCGGACGGAAGCCTAAATTCGTCCGAATTCGGTACGAAAAGCCGGGTAGACTGATTTTTGGTCACGTGACATGGGTCCAAAATCAGTTTTTTGCCATTTACGCCTTTCCTGTACGTCGGAGACAAAAAATATGGCCAATACTTGTCATTTCCATCGCTTTCTGCATCTTTTAAGCCCCCTATGAATATCCCTTACTTCAACGGTTCAGAAGTGACGTCATTTAGTCTCCTGAAAAACTCTAACTTCTGAACCGTTGAAGTAAGGGATATTTATAGGGGGCTTAAAAGATGCAGAAAGCGATGGAAATGACAAGTATTGGCCATATTTTTTGTCTCCGACGTACAGGAAAGGCGTAAATGGCAAAAAACTGATTTTGGACCCATGTCACGTGATCAAAAATCAGTCTACCCGGCTTTTCGTACCGAATTCGGACGAATTTAGGCTTCCGTCCGATTTTGGTGCATATTGTCATCCTAGCGGACATCTCTACGAAGTCTGGAGTCTCAACTCCAAAATTTCAATTCGGAACTTAGGGCGATTTTAGGCCATTTTGGCGTTTTTCAATTAGCGATAATTAACGAACCGAACATTGTTCAGACTTAAACTCTACGGTATTTGAACCTCTATTGCCACCTCTTAGCATGGGAGAAGTTTCATAGAAATCAGAGGAGGTGAGTGTAATTATTGCCTCTACTACAACGGCTCCCTAACAATAGTTTTGTAGGTTTCAGGTCACAAATGGGTATATCTGGGTGATGGAGGACATGGAATGGGACTGGTGAATGCCTCTAAGTACGGGTTCAGTTCACGAACACAACACCCTTACTATGTCCCTGCTCCGTAGTCCTACCTGCACCCGATGGAACAGCTGATATAGGTGTGTAGTTTATTCAGAATATTCAGACTTTGTTTGTTTGTTTGTTGTTACAAATTCAATAAACCCAGTGATCACGGTTGGAAATTCAGGTTGGAGCCAATTTCAGCCATGGTATTTTCTATTCAATGATACTTTTTTTCAATGTTCGACAAATTTACACAAACAAATGAATCAGTAAAGCAAAATTATTTGAATTATTTACAATTACACAATTGCTAGAATTTCAGTCCAATGTACATCGCACTCGTCCACCTGCTTGAATGACCTTCTCTATTGCTATATCTAGCTCTATCTCCTGCTCCTCACTTAACTTGCCCCTCCATCCACCCACTTTTCCCTGCCTTATAAAGGGGGTCTGTATCTCAGAATTTGAATCTTTCTTAGCCCAACTGTAGCTTACCGCATCATTCCTTTGCATCGTTTCAAACTTTCCCTCGTGTAGGACCTTTTTCCTTTAACTCGTCAGTCAGTTCAACACCGAGGAACTCAGCAATTCTCTCAATTTCTCGTCCTGTATCCTCCACCAAATCCTCAAAAGTTGTAAACAACACATTGGGCTATGGATTGCGCGAGCCATTGGCACACATGATCCTCCCACAGTCCGTAATGGCAGACTATGGGGCTGTCTGAATATCTGGGAGAAGAAGGTCCTCAAAATCACCCTCCTCTACCGTCTTGCAGTGGAAGAACCAGTTGAAGTTTGCCATGTGGTGAAAAGTAGGAGAAAAACACATCTTTCGGGTTCCGATAGCAGTAGATAATCTTAGTTTTCTGCCATTGCTCTGGTAGCCATTCAAAGTAGTCGTGTGTCTTGAACACTCTCGGGACTCATCATCTCCTCAGCATGTACTGGCCTCTTTTAGGGATTGCAACCAGGGAACCTGGATATCGATCTGTTCAAGGGGTCCATTAGGACATTCTAGCAGCTGGTACACCATGTTTTGTAGCCATGTTGTACCACTTTTTTGGTAGGTTGCAATTAGGACATCCCCAGGTCTTGTGGGCAGTGATTCCACCAGTTCGTAGCCGGATGGTGGAGTTAGGGGTGCAATGGTTCTTCCTTCTTTAGCAAAATGGTTGAAGTGGCTGTGAAGGGGTGTCATGACCAAGCCAGGGGGTGGTGGGGGCAGATCTGGCATACTGTTCTGTCGTGGCAGTTAACGGTAGTATGAAAGATTAGGTCGTGCGCGCCAAATGGCGCCATATGGCGCCAAATGGCGCCATCATATTCGCCAAATGGCGCCACGTGGCGAACAAATGGCGCCATTTGGCGCCAAAATGTGGCGAGTGCGCACTATCGCCAAATGGCGCCATTTCTGGCGCCATTTGGCGCCAAATCTGGCGCCGCGTGGCGCCACGTGGCGCCAGTGGCGATCGCCATTCGCCAAATGTTGGCGACTCTTGGCGGTATCGCCACGTGGCGATGCTATGAAGTCTGAAAAAAACATGCGCAACATATTTATCGCCAAATGGCGCCATTTGGCGATAAGAATAGCAAATTTTCAATGCTTTCCAAAATATGACGCTCGCCACTCGGCGCCGCGTGGCGCCATTTGGCGAAAAAATCGCCAATTGGCGCCGAACGGCGCCAAATGTCGCCAGTTGGCGCTAAACGTCGCCATTTGGCGCCAAATGTCGCCATATGGCACCAAACCTCGCCATTTGGCGCCAAATGTCGCCATATGGCGCCAAATTTTTGTAAAACGTTTGTCGCCAAACGTCGCCATATGGCGCCACTTGGCGCCGAACATCGCCATTTGGCGCCAAATGTCGCCATATGGTGCCAAGTGGCGACATATGGCGCAAACTGTTTGTCAAATGTTAGTCGCCATCTGGCGCCAAACGTCGCCATTTGGCACCAAACGTCGCCAGTTGGCGCCAAATGTCGCCATATGGCGCCAAATTTTTGTCAAATATTTGTCGCCATCTGGCGCCACTTGGCGCCGAACGTCGCCATTTGGCGCCAAATGTCGCCATATGGCGACATATGGCGCAAACTGTTTGTCAAATGTTAGTCGCCAAATGTCGCCATATGGCGCCAAATTTTTGTCAAATGTTTGTCGCCATCTGGCGCCATATGGCGCCACTTGGCGCCGAACATCGCCATTTGGCGCCAAATGTCGCCATATGGCGCCAAGTGGCGACATATGGCGCAAACTGTTTGTCAAATGTTAGTCGCCATTTGTCGCCATTTGGCGCCAAATGTCGCCATATGGCGCCAAATTTTTGTCAAATGTTTGTCGCCATCTGGCGCCATATGGCGCCACTTAGCGCCGAACATCGCCATTTGGCGCCAAATGTCGCCATATGGCGCCAATTGGCGACATATGGCGCAAACTGTTTGTCAAATATTAGTCGCCATTTGTCGCCAAACGTCGCCATCTGGCGCCAAACGTCGCCATCTGGCGCCAAACGTCGCCATTTGGCGCCAAATGTCGCCATATGGCGCCAAATTTTTGTCAAATGTTTGTCGCCATATGGCGCCACTTGGCGCCGAACGTCGCCATTTGGCGCCAAATGGCGACGTTCGGCGCCAAGTGGCGACAAATGGCGACGTTTGGCGCCAAATATTTGACAAAAATTTGGCGCCATTTGGCGATATTTGGCTCCAAATGGCGACGTTTGGCGCCATATGGCGACATTTGGCGCCAAATGGCGACTAACATTTGGCAAACATTTTGCGCCATATGGCGCCATTTGGCGCTATATGGCGACATTTGGCGCCAAATGGCGACGTTCGGCGCCAAGTGGCGCCATATGGCGACGTTTGGCGCCAAATGGCGACAAACATTTAACAAAAATTTGGCGCCAAATGGCGACGTTCGGCGCCAATTGGCGACAAATGGCGCCATATGGCGACGTTCGGCGCCAAATGGCGACATTTGGCGCCAAATGGCGAACTAAATTTGACCGCCATTTGGCGCCATATGGCGACATTTGGCGACATTTGGCGACGTTCGGCGCCAAATGGCGACATTTGGCGCCAAATGGCGAACTAACTTTGACCGCCATTTGGCGCCAAATGGCGAAATTTGGCGCCAAATGGCGCCATCTGGCGAGTCAATCGCCAGTTGGCGCCACGTGGCGCAGAACGGCGAGTGTACTCCTTTGAAAACCAATGAAAATATTATTGATACATCGACAAATGGCGACAAATGGCGATGTTTGGCGATGAGTATCGCCAAGTGGCGCCAAATGGCGCCATATGGCGATAAATTCGCCGAATGGCGCCATTTGGCGCCACTTTGTGACGATTGGCACCAAACGGCGCCATTTGGCGACAAACGGCGCCAGATGTCGCCAAACGGCGCCATTTGGCGACTTGATCTCCTGATCACTTAATGGCGCCAAATGGCGCCATTTGGCGATAACAATTTTGCGCATGTTTTTTTTCAGACTTTGTACCATCGCCACGTGGCGATACCGCCAAGAGTCGCCAATATTTGGCGAATGGCGATCGCCACTGGCGCCACGTGGCGCCACGTGGCGCCAGATTTGGCGCCAAACGGCGCCATTTGGCGCCAGAAATGCGCACTCGCCACATTTTGGCGCCACGTGGCGCCATTTATTCGCCACGTGGCGCCATTTGGCGAATTTGATGGCGCCATTTGGCGCCATATGGCGCCATTTGGCGCGCACGACCTAATCTTTCATACTACCCAGTTAACTGATGAATACAAAGTATTGCAACGTATATGATCAATCAATATATATATATATATATGGTTAATTGGAAATGGACAAAAGAGGCAGCCTAACAGAAGGTGCCTAACAGAAGGTGCCTAACAGCTCACTATGTAAATAAACATGACATGTTTATATCATGTACATGGTAGCTGCTAACCAATAACCATGCTAACATTATGAAAATTAATTGGACAGTAGCCAATAAAGCTCGACTGATACACATCCCCTATTGCAGGTGAACACACGATCCGATACGGGCTACTACCGGACAGGTCTGGTAACCTGTGGGAGTCTGGTATTGTGAAGGCTGCCTGGTGTTTCAATAACCCCCTGACCGTTCTACATGGCACTGGAACAGGGCCATTACCTGGACCGTTATTTAACGGACTGGACTCTGACGGCGCTGTTATACAGTCCATCAAACCGGTAATATACAATATTATTTAGCCATTCTTCTTCCGGCTTTACATATCTAATGGCAATTTATAATTTGTTTTATTGATCGATTATATCTCTACTTTTAGTCTGAAGATGGACGAGGAGTGATTGTTAGGGTATATGAACCATATGGAACCAAGTGGGAACACATTAAACTGTCATTCAACCATCCCATATGCAGAGTTTTCGAGTAAGTAACAAGCTAGATAATTGTCGGTATTTTACTGTGTGTGTCTCTCTAACCCTGGTTCTAATCTATCCGATTCATTTTACCAATCCATGTCTATCATTCCATTCCACTTTAGAACTAATGCCGTGGAGAACGAGGCAATCAGGAAGTCTCTACCAATCACAAGGGAGGGAAATGAGAGAACTGTTGGTTTTGGACTGAACGCCTTTGAGATAAAGACACTGTATCTTGAAAAGGAACCAGTATCTGGTCAGACAAGACGACCATCCAGCACCGTGTCCACCCCCTCACCCAAGAAGAAGTTCAGAAGAGCGTAATTTTGACATATATCATTTAAACTTCAGACTGATTGTAGTGAACTGATTTAGGGATTGTGTTTAACAAAATGAATGTGTTTTTGAAATATGGCGTTTTTGTAGAAAATTTTATTAAGTTTTATCGCATGTTTGTAAAGTAATGAGTCGTTTCTTGTTGCCTAGCTAGACTGTGTTTTGCGTGCCCCGCCTCCGAAACAAAGGTAAAGGGAAGGTTAGAACATAACAAGTTTCTTGTGGATTGCAGAAAATAAAATAAAATGGCAAAAATATATTGGTAACAGCACACGAGAATCGATACATAAGGACACAATTAATAAAAACACCCTCAGTTCTATTTCCCTCCGGATATTCCAATTAGAGAGTTCAGTATAATGGCGGAGGAGGACCCTGTGGTTAATCCGAGTAGCATACACATGGTCATCAGGTTCCCTGGAGAGATTTGGATTAGTGTTTGTACTTTGTTTGTTTGTTTGTTTGTTTGTTTGCTTGTTTGCTTGTTTGTTTGTTTGATTGTTTGTTTGGTTGCTTGTTTGTTTGTTTGTTTGTTTGTTAATTGTTTGTTTGTTTGTTTGTGTTTGTCTGTTTGTTTCTTTGTTTGTTTGTTTCTTTGTCTCTTTGTTTGTTTGTTTGTTTGTTTGTCTGTTTGTTTGTCTCTTTGCTTGTATGTTTGTTTGTTTGTTTGTTTGTTTACCTGCCATCTCCCGTTCCCCTGGCTCCACCCGCTCGCTCGCAGAGCACATTGGTATAGAGCCCATGTAGCCGGTTGTAAACCCGATGACTGCAATGACCCCCATAGGAATGGCCTCCCCTGCTATCAGTGGATTCCCCATAGGTAGACATGACAAGATGAGGACAGGGAATAGGAGCCACCGGGCAGCTCCACAGAGTAGAAGTGTCCTGTCTGATACCACCCAGGATAAACCAGTTACCAACTAGGCATATTGAGATGGTGTTATACATTGTGGGGTGTGGGGAACAGGAAGTAGTTAGCGAGTCATTAGTCAAATGTGACAGAATTTGCCAAAGAATTAGAAAATAGAAACTCAAACATTTGACATAACTTTACTAACCGTGCCTACAAAGTCGAAAACGTTGAAGATGGTTACCATGGCAACCGGAAACCAGTTGTTGTCCCAGGTAGAGGGGATTACACTGGCAAGGCCCGGGTAAACCAGGTTGGTCACTAGATACACATTGAATATCCCTAACATCAACTTCCATATCTTCCTGCTAACTGATAAGCCGGAGTCTTGTACCCTCTGAATGAGGGATTGAGAGGGCTGTTAGGGTGGGGGACATTATTCATAGTTTTGAAAGGGTGGGTTAATATTCAGATATAGTAATTAGTAGGACAAGTCACAAGGTAAGCTTGTCTTAATCAGAACGTCTCGGCTAAAGAAAGAATAGTATAAACAGTACAACTGTGACTAAGTTCTACTGTATAATGAAGCAAGGCCGCTAGAACAATAGAGTTCCTTCCTACACACACACACCTTTAACAGAGCTCCACAGGGAGGTAGTCCGTTTCTCAATAAGTGGTGTTACAGATGTGGTGGTAGGCGATCTGAGGTCAGTAAATACACTATCTTCGTAATAACCCACAACGTCAGAGTGTCTGATGTGCCGATGTAGAAAGATACACAGCTGAAATATTACATGAGAAATATTACATGGGTAGTTTAGAGAGAGTTTCCTGGTTTGGGGTATGGTGAGAAAGGGAAAGAGATTCCCTTCCTATTGTAATGGGATATATTATGATAACTTACTATTTCCCCCATAACAGACAAGGCAAAGAATATGTTGGTGTCCACCTGGGTACCCTGACTAGTCAGCTTTGTTATGATCCTATTGAGGGAGACAATGATTCCAGAGAACGCCTCACCTAACATAACAGCTCGTGTGTACCGGGCCGGGAGGGTGCCTGCGTAACCATAGTAACTTGCCTCTTGCACTGAGAGAGAAGGGGAGGGTATTAGAGAGAAGGGAGGAGGGGGCACTCACTTCCTAGTCATTCAGTAAAATGTGAACGATGTGCTATTATACGGATACCTAGTTTACTGTTTACAGTATAATGTAGCCCTACTGGCTACTAGACTAGGGCCCCTATTAATCAATTAACTAGTTATCCAAGTAGTTAACTAACTAGGTAGTTAACTAGGTGTAACAGATAACCTAACCTCCACATCCAAGTCCTGTTAGAATTGTTGCTGCTATGGTAACCATGAATCCGATATCAGCTGTTATCAAGTCAGTGACCTGTGTCAATAACACAACTGCTACCATTGCACCAAGGGAGATGGAAAATGCAAGATACCCAAACAGTATCCTCCTGTAGCAGGAAGGTGGCAGTAAAAGTTAAGATGTGTTACTCGCACCCCCATGTTACTCTCACCCCCCCCCCTGTTACTCCCACCTTTCCCTGTTACTCCCCCAAACGTCACCCCCTCCGGCCTCCCATCGCTGTTACCCCCCTCCCATCCCTGTTACCCCCTCCCTGTTAACCCCCCCCATGTTACCCCCCCACGGCGTGCCTGGTGAAACTTTAACACGACCTAGCATGCTACGGGAAACCACCACTTGTACGTGGTAGCTGAGGGTCTACAGAATGGCGCTACGGTGCGGGAAAAAACATTCCATTGCCTAAAATCTTTTTTTCTACTTTTATTTGATTTGGGTCAAAATTGGCTATATTAAACGTGGTCCCGAAAAATCCATAATGACTTAGCACACGAAATATGTCACCCCCACCTATTTTTGCACGTAGAATCGATTGCCGTTGAAGTCGAATCTCTAAAATGACTGTAAAATGGTCAAAAGTTGATTTTTTACCATTTTTTGGAGGTTTTTGGCTCCTAAACCATTGAAAACGTTGAGATAGGAATTTGAAACTAGTGCCAATCGTTAAAATGGTCATTTTTCTACCAAGAACCAAGTTTTCGTGTATATCCGATTTATGGTTAGATTTGGGCAAATTGTTGAAATCTGCCAACTAGGAGAACCGTAACTTGATTTTCTTGTTTTTTGGATTTTGGCATTTTTGACAAACTTCTGATTGAAATGGTCAATCGGGACCATGCTTAAGTTGTTTATGGGACAATTTTCGACTAAAATCCAAGATTTCATACCAATCCAATAACAGATCGTTGATTTATAGAAAATTTAAGTAGGCAAAACGGTCAAAATAAGCAAGAAAAGTTGTCATTTTGACCGTTTTGCCTACTTAAATTTTCTATAAATCAACGATCTGTTATTGGATTGGTATGAAATCTTGGATTTTAGTCGAAATTTATCCCATAAACAACTTAAGCATGGTCCCGACTGGCCATTTCAATCAGAAGTTTATCAAAAATACCAAAACATAAAAAAGGAAAAAATCAAGGTACGGTTCTCCTAGTTGGCAGATTTCAACAATTTGCCCAATTCTAACCATAAATCGGATATACACGAAAACTTGGTTCTTGGTAGAAAAATGACCATTTTAACGATTGGCACTAGTTTCAAATTCCTATCTCAACGTTTTCAATGGTTTAGGGGCCAAAAACCTCCAAAAATGGTAAAAAATCAACTTTTGACCATTTTACAGTCATTTTAGAGATTCGACTTCAACGGCAATCGATTCTACGTGCAAAAATAGGTGGGGGTGACATATTTCGTGTGCTAAGTCATTATGGATTTTTCGGGACCACGTTTAATATAGCCAATTTTGACCCAAATCAAATAAAAGTAAAAAAAAAGATTTTAGGGAATGGAATGTTTTTTCCCGCACCGTAGCGCCATTCTGTAGACCCTCAGCTACCACGTACAAGTGGTGGTTTCCCGTAGCATGCTAGGTCGTGTTAAAGTTTCACCAGGCACGCCGTGCCCCCCCCCCCCCCCCCATATGTCACCCCCTCTTACTGATGTGTCCCGATCTTGTTCACCAGTAGCACATTGAGAAGTACTGCTGCACACACGGTGTGAGAGTTCGTTGCTGAAACAACAAACCCCATGTCGCTGCGGTCAAACTGTGTTTTAAAGTAATCAACTGCAGCAACGAAACTATTGAATGGCAGATGGAAACCTGCGGAGAAGTGAATTGATCAAACACTAAACAGTATCTTGGGTGCTCTAGATGAGTTGATAATGTCATTAGTATGGCCGGTATAACTTACCAGCACCGAGCACCATAAAGGCAATGAAGTATCTGTTATGCCTGTCCCTTGGAGGGCGATCTATCTTATCCAGGCCAGATGTAGCAGATGATACTTCCATGGACACTGTAGGAGGGAGTGAGTTTTATTAGACACTAGTCCTAATGAAAACTAGGACAACTACTGGCAACACTGAAAATAGGACAATAAAACTATCTTTGCAGCAGCAGCAGGGGCTGTGTTTGGATGGCTGATTATTATACAGCCATATGACTAACTCATTTAATCTCTCACCTGCTGTCCTTGAAGTAAATGTCATTCCTGCGACCATGGGATTACAGAAAAACGACTCATTGTACTCCATGATCAATCAAATTCCAACTGGAGAGTTAGCAACGTTGAAACAAATCTGGGTTTCAATTGAAGTCAAACAGACACCTGAAACGCACTGTAATCGCAGAAGTGAGGCCGATAGAATATAATACATGAGAGAAAGAGAGAGGGAGAGAGAGAGGGGGGGGGTTAATATTGGATCGCAATAATACACGCTTCATGTGTCACTATTATGGACCGAGCACAGATGCGTGTAAGACAGCCCCGGTATAGGACTTGTTGTAGGGGGTGGGGGAGGGGCAAACTTTTTGGGGATTTTGGTCTAACTTCTTAACTTGTCTTGGTAGGTTTCAACCCACCATTATTTTATCGAAACTTCATTTGACACCAAGAAAGATGGTTACACTTATTTTTCCAGAACGCCCCTGAAACCCGTAACAGTCCAAAAACCTAAAAATCCCAAATTTAGGATTTGAGAACTAATTGTCTGAGCATTCGCCCGGCAGAACACTAACATTATTTTGACATCTATTTAGACACCGAAGAACATTCTGACCGAGTTTCATCAAAATTGGGGTAAAATTGAAGAGTCAAGAGGATCTGAAGGCCTTTATAGTGCTAACTAAAGTAACAACTAGTTGGTTATCCAACATGTATTGATATATCTTAGTTGTATAACGGGGAGGTGCAGATGCATACATGATTAGGTATAATTAAATTGCATTGTAACCTCTTTAAGGTAAGAGTGACAGATTAGGGCGTGACAATCAAGCGAGTTAACGACGCGATAAGTCATAAGGTAGCAGGAAGACATCAGATTGTGTCGAGAAATTATAAAATATAACTGATAAGAGAATGTCTGGGATGATGAATAGAGACTCACAGTAAGACGCGTGTGAGAGTTCTTGACTAGCTTATCTTTGTAACATTTCTTCATACACAAATATAGTCGGACCCCCATTTACCGTGACGGGAAAGGGGTTTGCCCGGTTAATCGGGGTGCACGGTGTATCGGGGTCTGACTATATTGTTCAAAACAGTCGTTTAGTCCGACAGAAAGAATGGAGCTGCAATATTACCAACTATTCAATTCAAATTTTAACACAATCGGGCATGCTAAATCAAAACCGGGGACCAACTTACAAAAAATAGCTGGGCTCAAACATAGAAATGATGTGTGTGTGTGTGTGCTCAATGTTGCGTAACTGCTGCCTGTCAACTGTCATCATGACAAATTACAGGATAGTCATTGCATCATGGACTATGAGGTTTACCAATTTTTCTCTCCGCGACTTTAGTAACAGCTCCGTATTTTGGTTGCTCTAGAACTTTCTCCCAACTAACAAAAATGTCGTTAACGGCCACAGTGTCAGGGCTGGTAGAGCCATCGTACAACGCCTAGGGGGGCAATGTTGTCAAATGTACTAGTGTAGGAAGGACCCTCTGAGCACCCTCTTAAATGTTCATTGTTCATTCTGCACCTGTATCAGAGCTAAAAGCTGTAATTTCCAAAACTTTTTTCCACAAAACTGAAATTGATGCAGAACCCCATAAAATTTATTCCACCGAACCGAACTTTTGGTCGCTTCCTGGTCATACCTTTACTTGCTCAGATGTGAGGGCTTTGCTGTAGAAGTACACATCCTTGATATCGCCAACATAAGACTTTGTGGTTTTAAATCCACCGTCCAATGAGCCGTGACCCTAGGAGAGAGATAATAGGGCCAAGTTAAAATCTGGGTGCCTTCCATTACTAAAAATATATTGATTTTGGCTGCGGAGACGGGTTAGGTCGGCCCGTTAGGGTCTGGTTAGGATTTGGTTAGGGGTTATCGGTTAGTGCTATCGGTCTAAGTGTACTCTTTTTAGACAGAAAGATCAACCGAAGACATTCTCCTAGGCAGAATAAAAGTGATTACACATACCTGGCCTATGACAAAGTTTCCATCTTTCCCTGGCTTCTCGCCCTTGGACAGTGTAGCAGAAAGGACGTTCTCTCCATTGAGGTATCCCCGATACTGACCATCAGAGCTTCGCCAGCTGAGAGCGATATGGTGCCACTCCCCATATACAGGAGATTTATCTGGGAAAGTATTTGATATTGTATGAGATAATGATTTCTGTATTACAGCTGTATTATAATACTGTCAGTGGAGTTGTCAGTGGAGTTGTCAGTGATCGGCCAATCCTAACAGTGCCTATTCTGTTATGAACACTATTCCTAAATCTATCATGTCCCAGACTTACACACGTTAAGACAATCAGAGGATTTAGTTGGTGCATCTTGTATCCTTGAATAGATGATGCAACTGCTAAATGAATTAGCATTGTACCAGTAATTCATGGACTTTGACCAACTAATCCAAGTCTTGGTGGCGTAGGAGACGATGCTAGTAATGTGGTCCGATATGGCGCTATCAGGTTTAATCCATCCAGAGATAGACAACTCAGTAAACGTACCAGCATCTGTAACAGGTATATCGGGTTAAAGGGAGGCATGGCGTTCTAAACTCATCATTACCGTTTAGATTCACTTGGACGAAGTTATCTTTGCTCCTCGGCGAAGGAAAGTGGAGGATTTGGGATGAACAAACAACAAATACAGATAAGAGTATCTGTAATGCCATTCTATCAAACTATAATATGATGGTTAGATGCCGTTATATTTTGTTAGAATACGATATTAAAATTAACAAACTTGGATCTTCTGATGAGTAGAAAAATCAATTGATTCAGTTTGAAAAGCGCGCCACAGGGTGTTTATTTCCTTGTTGCAAAAAGTGGGATGAACAGTTTTACTGAAGGACGATTTTACTAAGTATAACGGAGGACGACGATGACGTAGAAAGGAACAAATTAATTGACTTCACGACTGCGATATTTAAAAGGTCGCATTGTCTAACTAATGCCTTGGCTTCAACACAGGTGCAGGGAAAAAGTTATGACAACTGGATCTTCTGAGGTAACGGGAAACACGAAATCATTGATCAGTTGATTAAGTAGCTACAAGATGCTGAGAGATTATACGGCGATCAACCCGTACCAAACGAAACGGGAGGGAAATAATTTAAAAATGGAGTCTGCTGTTCTGGAAACAAAAAATGATCATTTACTGAGCTATATAAACAAGAATAATTGAGCTCATCCAGGGACCCTCTAAACACGTAAATTTAAAAGGGCACCCGCACAAAAAGTAAGTACTGAGTTATACAAAAGATAATATCTGATCCAGGAGCCTCTAGATCTCGTAGAAATAGGCACAACGAACGAGCATATGCTAGCCAGCTTAGTAGCATGAGAGAGACGAGCAGTTCACGAAGTCTCACGATCTGACTATCCTCGTCTAGCATCTCGAGAGAGATACTATCTATCTCCTCTACGATGATAAGTCAGCTGATAGCCTATCATATCCAGTCCTATATCTGACTGACTATCTCTCTAGAGTGCGTGAAGAGCTCTAGTGAGTATACTGGCGAGTCTATCGTCTCTCTTCTTCTATTGTCTTCTCTCTCTCTCTCTCTCTCTCTCTCTTCCTCTCTCTCTTCCTCTCTCTCTTCCTCTCTCTCCCTCCATCGCTGTAATGCCCCATCATCGCTTATCCCCATAATAATAGCTTATGCCCCATAACAGCTTATCCCAGTGGTCCGTTACTCTCTAGTCTATCCCTCTATCTATCTACCCCTGTCCGCTGCCTGTCTCATCATCGCTTATCCCAATATAATACAGTCGGACCCTGATTTACCGGGCCCCGATTTACCGGAACCCCGATTTACCGGGAGGATAATCCTTCTCCGATATATGTAATGCCATTCTATCAAACTATAATATAATGTGAGGAAGTTTAGTTTTCTCCTTCCGGCTGGGTTTTTATTGTAGAAGCGTTCTTCTACGCGTTCTTCTACAATAAAAACCCCGTCTACTTATTTTGTCCAGCCGGAAGGAGAAAACTAAACTTCCTCACTGATATGCGGCTAATAAACAATCAACCGATCCATATTCTCTATAATATAATGGTTAGATGCCGTTATACTTTGTTAGAATACGATATTAAAATCAACAAACTTGGATCTTCTGATGAGTAGAAAAACAAAATCAATTGATTCAGTTTGAAAAGCTAAGAAAGAGTCTGAGAGATATATCGGCCGATCCAGGGAGCCTCCTACCAAACGAAACGGGGATGATAATTTTAAAAAGAGGGCAGCTCTCTCTGGCACAGAAAAGTACAGTACTGAGCTTATCTAACAACAATGAATAATTATTGCTCATCCCAGTGGTCCCTCTCTATATCTCTCCCTCAATATAGCTGTCCCAACAACACTTATCCCCATAATAGCCTATCCCAGCTCTCTCTCTCTCTTCCTCTCTCTCTCTCTCTCTCTCTCTCTCTCTCTCTCTCTCTCTCTCTCTCTCTCTCTTCCTCTCTCTCTCTTCCTCTCTCTCTCTCTCAATCGCTGCTATGACCCATCATCGCTTATCCCCATTATAGGCCATAATAGTAAATGCAATATGCCCCATAATAGTAATAATAATATAATAATAATATCGAATATTTATATCCCGCTATCATGCGTTAAATATGCTAGTTCAGGACTTAAAAAACACCCGAGATTATCGTTAAAACTAACACCGCGTCTATAGCGGCCTTCTCAGGGCCAGAGAAATGCCATTCAAGCTATTTTTGATCAAGAAAGAAGAATGAAGAGAGAAGATTTAATCCGAGGAAAAAAGTATAAAAAAAATACGTTAGTATACGGTATAGTTAGGGGCATTAGTTGAGTAACTGGGAAAAAATTTGTGTCAAGCCGATTTCCCCACCAACGCGTCCCAACGGGCCGGGGTCCCCCTCCAGCCCTCCCGAGCCCCCCCCCCCCCCAACTCGGGACAAGGCGCAACATGCCCACTTCCGGGTCTACCCTCCACCTGCATTTCCAGCCCGAGGCCAAAAACGCAACCACCCCCAGGAAAGGAGCAGAGACAAAATCGAGGGCACCAAAGCGACCAGCGTCCTCGCATCAGTGGGGGCAGTTACCGGAATCAAGTCTCCATCCCATCCGGCCAACCAGACAACCGGACAATTAGGCCTGCACATAACCGTTCCCTGGCCAATACGGCCACAGCCACCCAGGAAGGGGTTGGAAGCTCCCCACCGGCGCCACCCTGCAGGCAAAGCCAAGCTATGGAGGGCCAACGTCGGACCCTCAAGCTCCACCCTCAACCGCTTAGCCGTTATTTGGCAGTAACGGTGTTTAAAATCGGGCTTTTTATCGTATTTTGCTCATTTTGAGCATCTTAAAAGCCAAATAACGGCCAAACGGTTGAAGATAGAGCCCAAAAGTCTGACGTCGACCCCCCCACAACTCGGCTTCACCCACAAAATAGCACCAACGAAAAGCCTCCAAACCCCTCCCAAGTGGCTATAGCCGTATCATCCAAAAAACGGCCATGGGCAAACCCAATTATCCAATTATCCAATTAACCAGATGAGATAGAGACGCAATTTCAGCACCCAACCCACTAATTCGAGGACGCTGATCACTTTAGTGCCCTCGGTTTTATTTCTACTCCTTTCCTAAGTGGCTATAGCCATATAGCCAACAATAGCTTCAAGCTTATCCCAGTGGTCCGTTTCTACTCTCTAGTCTCTCCCTCTCCCTCTATCTATCTACCCCTTAATTGCTGTCCATTGTTTCATCATCGCTTATCCCAATATAATAATGGACTTGGGCAAACACCAGAAACAGGCACTCAATTGAGGGACATTGTCACAAATGATCAGATATCGACAGACATATCAGTAACGCGCCGAGTCTACCGACCTACTACAACCGCGCACACACGCCCAGAACTGCAAGCTGCGCTTTTAATGATATTTGTGCTGACAAGCGTCAATTGGCAATCACAAGGACACACTTGGTGTTACCAAGCGTATAATTAGACATGGGTTTAGAAAGTTAACGTTGTTAGTTAATGTTGTATAAAAGTGAATACTTTAAACCAACGACACTTCGACTCACCACATCTTTCTGGACAAAACTGTGCGCGGCTTTGATTTTGCGCGTGCAGTATTTTAGGTTTAAATTGAATTGCGTCCTCAAAGTCAAAATAAAACGAATCCCCTTTTTTTCTTTGATACTTGAAAAGCGGGAGGTGTTATCTACTGTCTGTTGATACAGCTACAGTGACTTAATTCAGCTCAGTTCGTTATGAGCTGTGCAGTATCTGCACAAAGAGAACGGGCGGAATGATGCCGTCTCTCTTTAATTCCGGTGGTACTACAATGGGAAATGAGAATGCTATTAAACACTTGTGATTGTGGTGGACTCGCGAACTATCACAGAAACCACATCTCAATCATGTGATAAAACCCGCTTCCCAAACTGCAGGAAGGATTCTGAGATCCGTTGGTGCAAGATCCAATGAAAACCTTCGTCGGACCTCTCCCCGAGTACACCGTCTCTTTATGTGGTGGAGGAAATTCAACGGATAGAGGTGGTGCTCATGCTACTGGCTGCACGTGGTGAGTTTCTGGCAACGGTCATCTCGGCTTGTACTCGCTACAGAGGAGAGAGATAAAAAATTTCCCCGCCTCTGGACATTTGCATTTCACAACCACAATTTTGTTTTCAATTCTCCAGCCAGTCCTTATGTCAATAGTCCGTTCGGTAACTAAAGCTTAACTGAAAAAAGTCAACTACAAAATATAATTCATGTCCATCAACTGCGGTTTCCATGTCCAATACCCTTCCAAAAGTAGTCAAGGAATCCTAGCAACTGGAGCTGAACCTGGTCACATGTGATCACAGGTAGATACTCTCACTCCCTTCCCTCTCTTTCATGTTCATGCCAGTTCTGACAACTATATCCGTCACATGGCATATCATGTGACACAGCGAGTATCCCCTGTTGTTGACTGTTTTGTTAAAATTTAGTTGATGCACATATAGTTGTGAGAGACTAGGGGAGGTGTGTTCGCAGCAAGATGGCTTCTCTCTCTCTCTCACTCTCTCTCTCTCTCTCTCTCTCTCTCTCTCTCTCACTCTCTCACTCTCCTTTCAACGGCCGTCTATGATTTCTCTCCCTTCCCATCTCCCCCTTGTTATCTATTTCTTTGTAACTTACAAATGTATTTATACTGATTGGCATTGGTCATTGGTGATTAGATGCAGCTTGATTTTTAATAGTTTCGGCTTGTATTGGTCGATCCGGTATTAGAAACTATTAATTTAATTCTTGCTCAGATCTCTTTATTCAGAATAACAAATCAATCTCTCCTTAACCGAGATCAGCCCGTGTATGTGTGAGATTTCCCATTCATCTGTTGTTACAGAGGGCGTGTGAGTGTGTATCAGCACCAGAAGGAGATATCAAAATTACTTCCCACTATACATAATACTTTATGCGTATAAGATCGATTAGGATACTTGTCCGTTCACCGTTGTCACACTAAAAGATATCAGGCTTCTCGCTGTCACAAAAGTGAGCTTTATACCTACTTCAATATTCTAGAAGTTAGGTTGAATTTACGTCAGGACTCAGGAAATGAGCAAAATGAGTTGTCAAACTGCAGCACCGATATAATGAGGTAGGTAAGCACCATATTTGGTATCCTATCTACTACTGGATTGGTTGAGTTCCTTCAAGGGGAGTGGTTGGTGATCCCCTATTATGTTATCCGCAGGCTTCGTTTAGGGGTGACTGCGTGTGGCTTTGTGTAGGGGTGACTGCGTCACCAAGGGGGGTGGGGACGCTATCATATATGGGGACATATCATGTGTACGCCGTTTAACTCATTTGGCCTTCCTGGATCTCCAACTGTATAGTAGACATTGTAATTGCTGCTAAATTTATTCCAAATTAATGCCCATTAACTGGATGAACTGTTTTTAATACGACAATACGTCATGGTTGTTGTAATAATGCTGAAATCCTCTTTGCTTGATGTTATATCTTTAATGCTGCTACTGAGAGACCGCATTGTGGCCAAGAGGAGAAGGAGAATGATCTATAAGAGTCCTATTAGGGAGAGAGATCTGAGAAATTACACCGAACAATCAGGATCCTGCACTAACTCCCCCCTTGTGAGTTGTCTACATGTTATCATTATACCCTGCATCTCTTGATCCAATTGACGTCATACTGCCAGGCATTGGTTTTTGACAATGATTTAATTTGTTAAGTATCATTTCTGAAGACATTAAGTTTACTCTTTCTCGGCAACTGTAATAAGGCGGGGTAGGTTACTACTGTTATGTCAAACTAGTTGCTATAGCAACGTTGTAGTAGTGGAGGCGTTGAAGTACATCATAGTAGAATCCCTGTTGTAGGATTTAGTAATTCGAGCAGGGCGTCTCTTTCTGATCTGTTTTTCTTCATGTATCTTCTCTTCTTTAATTGTATCTCCCTCTCTCTGAGAGAGAGTCTCTCCCAACCTTTTCTCGTATACTCTTTCTCTCTATGATCTCCTCCTACGTATGATGCATATTCCTTTCTCTATGATATTTTGTGTATGGTTTGATATGGTATTTTGAATCATGATGTCTCATCTCACAAATTTAAGTACTAAGTAGTCGAGACAGTAAAGGAAGAGAGACAGAGAGATGTAGATAGAAAGAGAAGGAAAGATAGAGAGAGAGAGAGGGAGAGAGGAAGACAGATAGTAAACAGATATTCCCTTCTTGGCGGCGTCTCACAGGACACAGACTGTACTGATAGATAGTGTGACACAGATACCAAACAGATACCAAACAGTGTGTGGTGGGTGTGTGTTGAATGATCATTGATCTTGTATTAGATGATAAAGGTGTCATGACATGTCATGTTGGGGAATGTCACCGATCAGCTACCTACTGCACGTCAAGAGGCAGCTGTTGATAGGTGTGACATCATCACTATTGTTATCTTCATCTTCAAGATCTTTCGTGGTAGTCAGGCCAATATCATCACCCCATATTTCCTATTTTTGATTCAATTTGTCAAGTTTGATTGAGCGTGAGGGATCAAAAATCTGTTAGAGTTTCTTATTTTCTTAACATTTTGAATACTATTTATTGGTATTTTAATGATTGTATGAGCAATATCCATGACTGTGATCATAGTGTCTACTATCAGTTGTGGAATGTGGAATCTTCTTGAGTGGTTTCCACATATTATGTGTCCTATATGGTCTCTCATGGAGGAGACTCCGATAATAACAAGAGTATGATCCTACATTCTTTACACAGATTTGTAATCTCTATTATTGACATTGACAATGGAGATGTTAGCAACTCGTTGGATTCTGGAATCTCCCCCACATTTTGCTTTGTCATATTGAACTCCTTTACCCAATAAATCATAATTTCCTTTTTCTAATAGCCAATAGGATTATGCCTCGCATGAGAAAAGGAGGAGGAGGTGGTGGGGGTGGTTATAACGACGCAGTTATGAAGCCCAGGAAATCTTCCAACAAGTAAGTAGAGAGAGAGAGAGAGAGAGAGAGAGAGAGAGAGAGAGAGAGAGAGAGAGAGAGAGAGAGAGATCCACCTTGTACAGCATGTAATGTAATAGTGTGTGAAATTGCTTACCAAATGTATGCCACCCTCCCCATAGGACACATACCGTTAGAGAGGCCCTGGGGTGCCCCACACATTAGCAAAGAATGAGCGCGCGCGGACAGCAATTCAACAATGTTGTAAAGAAAGTACACAGCTGTTATTGTTTTACCTACCGGCATGTGCGCGGCGTTCAGCCACCAAACAGCGGCCTCTCAATTCCATCACACAGGCCACTTGCTGCAGGAATCACATAAAAAGCTGCAGCAAGTGGCTGTAATGGAAGGTTCAAGATTAGATTTCTGGCTCTTGTGTGAATGAGTTAAGTAGAGATTTGTAGATGTGACCCCTACAACAAGCTTCCATTTTCTCTGCTGAGATTGTAATAGTATGTATTGCACTGCACCATACCTAATAATCTAACAATGCTGCACTCCCACACAGCACACACTGTTATAATAATAGAGGGGGGCCACTATTGTGTGTTAGCACCATATTATGCAGCACTACAGCAACATATTGTTTATAGTCCGTGTCTTCTAAGACTAAACAGCTGTCTCTCTCTTCCGCAACACTAGTAGCAGAGTCATACAGCGATATAAACAGATAGACACTGCCGGAGACAGTGTCTGCATCTTTGTCTGCAGCTTTTGTTTTCTTAAAGTCT
This sequence comes from Hormiphora californensis, assembly GCA_020137815.1. Lineage (NCBI taxonomy): Eukaryota > Metazoa > Ctenophora > Tentaculata > Cydippida > Pleurobrachiidae > Hormiphora > Hormiphora californensis. The sequence continues at coordinate 963,114 of CM035352.1, forward strand.
CCATATATCAATATTTCTGTCTAACTTCAATCTATATTCTGACATTTTAATGAGTTGCAGCCTCAACGCCGGCTTTTCGCTAATGTCCTAGTGGCACTGGGCCATTAAACTGGTGAAAATCAGGCGTTGAGGCTGGCCGCTGGGTCGGGCAGTGGTAACTGGCACATACTATGCAACATAGGAATATGGATCAGTCAGCGTGAGTGTGTGCAGGAGCAGCTATCTACAAGCCTCGTTCCCATGGTAATGTGAGTGTATGATGGAATTGTAAACAGATTCTCATGAGGCAAGTGGCATATAATAATCAGAATCTTCCAGCTCCTCTCTCTCTCTCTCTCTCTCTTCTACTTTGTTTTGTTTAGTCCTAACTTATAATCCTTGCAGCATATGATAATTTCATAATCTCTACAGCAGTAGAAAATCTCGAGTTTTTAGCAAGGCATTAAATGTCACACGTTATCGATAGTTAAACTTTATAATGTTATCTCTTGCTACTATGGCATATCAGTAATTGCGATCGATTGTCAATGTTATGGCAATCTAGATCTATTAAGGCTAATACGTTCAGGAGCGTGTCAGATATAGTTCGGTGTACTGGGATGTGTACATCATGTGTATAGCAGTGTTATATGTATCGCATGCATGTAGACCTAATATATTTAATAGCTGTCCCTCTCCCTCTAATTAGGGGGGCTTTGGACATAAGTCGTTATAAGTTCCATGACACATGTCAACTTATTATGATTACATATCACATCACCCCACCCACCATGCTGCTAATAATCAAGGTTTATGTGATGGTTACCACCCTGTAATTATGATCTGGCCCTGATATAATAATAATAATCAGGCTGTAATATACAGTGTATATCAAAACCCTTTTCGACATATTATGTTGCTGTGTCCTGAGAATCTTTCGTCATTTGCCTTCATTAATTTTATAGATGGCGATAGAGAGGGTGGTGTGTGTGGGCCTTTTATGTCAAATTGTGACATTAATCTCCTGCTAGCTGGCAGCACATGTCCTCTCAACTCCCTCTCTGTCAGAGAGCAGACGGCACACTATTGAGACAGCTCTCCATCTCTCTCATACTGCATATAATGCTATGTGTATGTGATAGTCTGTTTCCGAATAGTGTTTGCGTGTAATAATGCTGTTTGGGGGCTCCCTCTCTCTTCTTTCTTCTTTTTCTGGATATAAACAAATGCAAAAATGCCGTAATATTTTTTGTCCTTCTTTTGAGCTGTATGAGATTGAGACAAAGAGATTGGAGAGAAGAACCGTCTGAATAGAGTTCTGTAGGAAAGTTCACTATTTCTTCTTTGTCTCTTCAGAAGGGATTGTCTTGGTGTGTCCCTGTCCATTTCTTGGCCACCACAGTCCCCCTGCATGTGTCCGGACATGTCCCTACCATTAGTGTGTACATCTTACTCAGTAGACGCCCCTCAACTTGTACACACTTGTTTTACCTTGCTTTCCAACGGCCTAATACATAACGTTGTTAATAATATTAACAATCATTGCCCACAACAGTTAATCCATGTCTGTTTAGTAAACAGTTTACCCGGCCCCTTTAATTCTCCAATACACACACCCTGGTACTAACACTTCCCTCCCCACTCAGTCGGCTGAATGTGTCTCTGATATTTAGTGATAGTAATTCAACGGACTACGAAACTTCAGAATTGTAAGTATAGCCATTGGGCCTGCTGGGCCTTTACTAAGTTCAATGTGTATGTTGGTAGAACCTACATGAGCAGTTACAGTCCCATGTAGTGCTACTGATAAAACCTGACACCACGTACCATGATGTTAATCGCATCAGTGCACTAGATAATGTACAATATACGGCCCCCTACCCTTGTATGTATTTTCAGTGTGTGTCTTGCTTCCTGTATTTACTGCAGTGTGCAGCAGTACCTACTAAGTTTCCCTCCACATGATATATGGTGTTGTTTATCCTCTCAGTCTCATTTTGTTTGAATTTGTCCACCCCACCCCACCCCACCCACCTAGAATGAATGACTGCTAATGCCATGTGTTTCAGTTTTACTATAGGAGAGGACCGATCTACCCTTTACAGTAGAACTGCAACCCTCTCTCCCCCTGAGAGTCCGTGTATAGACCAACGTAAACTGAGCTCCGTATCTCGCCAGTCCTTTGCCAGTACACCCTTCACAGCCTCCCAACCTTCCTCCCCAGTATCTACTGTGAGTGAGGATCAAGTGTTTGTCAGGGATCCATCCCTCAATGTCATCAGATCTAGAACGAGCCCCGATCAACATCATCAGGACTCAAACCGGATATATCTTGCCGATACAAGTAGTAACATGATCAAGGCGGGAAGGGACTCCTAGTGGTGGGGAGGTGGGGAGGTATGAAACCTGTTCGGAACAAGAGTGATGTGTCCCCTACCAAGGAAGAAAAGGAGTCTCCCTTCATGAGGAGACTCAGTCAGAAACAGAAAAAGAAGAAGAGCAGTACTAGTAATGGTATTGTGATGACACCAGATAAAACTAAATCAGCCCCACCCACCCCGGGAGCTAAACCAGGATCTCTTACACCCTCAGAACGAACACTTAAAACGGACAATTTCTAACAGCAGTAGGGGGAGTAGTACAACTGGTCACGGGACATTGTCACGACGGCAGTCAGCTAGCAGTGACAAGGGGAACAACAATACCCTAACGAGAAAGAGGGTTGGTAGTGGGAGTGTGAGAGAGAGAAGTGGATCTAAAGCATCAGATACATTCATCGCTACTTGACGAGAACCTGCCCCCCTGTTCCACCTACTAGGACGGCATCAATCAAGGCTAGTGAAGTGCGGACATTTAGACAGGAAGTTCTCTCAAAGTAGAGGATCAATTCCCAAATCACCGGAGACAGAAGAGAAGAAGGATTGAGGAGTGATTCAACTGTTGTTTACAGTAAGTGATAAGCGTCTACACTGCGTATCAGTGTAGACCAAGCTATTCCGACGCTCTCTTCATATCTCTAAAATACTAATTCCCAATTGTATTTTCCACTAATTCCCTACCCCCTCATTCAGATGATTTTGAAGAAATGGAGGCGCTAATGTTGCAGCAGGAGGAACTAAATCAGCGGTTAGAACAGGAACGGTTAGAAAAAGAACAGCTTGAAAAGGTAACCCCCACGTATAAATCATTTGTGTCTGTGAATGTGGGCGGGGGGGGGGGGGTGTCTGTGGGGTCTCAGACAATTTATCAAAACTGGGCGAATACGGCAGGGTAGGGGGATGAATGACGTGTCAATACATTGAGTCCTGACATCCTAACCCACCAGGAGAGGTTAGAGCTGCTTGCCAAGGTAAAAGTCTACCTAGACGACTTTGTTGAGTCTGCAGCCTCGTCCAATGATCACCCTGTTGATTCTCCTTTAACCACTGAACTAATTACTGATGATTATTGTGTCATTGAACCCACGTTGTCCAATGATTTGGACCCCCTCACTTTTGTAAACAACTCCAGTTGCCATGGTTACCCGCCTAGTGATTCTTCACCTGGTGATAGTCCCAATGATGTCACTGATCTGCTGCAGGAGGTGTGCTTCATGTCTATTTGTGGGCTTTCTCTAATGGCGGGATCTAGTTAGTTGTTAGAATGTTAGCTTATCTGTGTTTGCTTGCTTCTGGGGATCTACCTCATACCTGTGCTGTCAGGCCAGTGCTCTGTCAGAGCCTGTACCGATATTTTCAGTGTATAGAAATGTACAATGTATTCCATGTATACGATGTACACTAGTGTGGCTGCGTTTCACATCATCCGATTCACACCCTGTGACCTGTCAGTCATATATCATGGCAAATCACTTTGTCCTTATAGACCTGGCCTAGAATCAGAAGAAGCGTGATATCATATCGTGTTGTTTGTAGTAGATTATTAGATGTGCAACTACAGTGTTTCATGTTCCTGCTACTACAGCTTCTTTGTCGTGATCTTTCAGCAGCCATGTAATTACCTTCGTACCCCCTGTCCCGAGGATATTGTCTCCCCCTTCCTAACATGTGATCCCCTCTCTAACATGTCCCCCCCCCCTCAGGAGAAGGTGGAGCAGCAGAAGAAAGAGGAGGAGATGGCAGGGACAATAAAAACTCTAGAACAAGAGATTGTTAATGTGGATTGTCAGATGTTGAAACTCAAGGCTGCACACGCGGAGTTAGATGATGTAGACGACCTTATGGACCACAAGAGGTCTCTTCAGGTACATGGTGGTCTAGGTTTCCAACCCTAGTCATAAATTGGTGGTCTGCTGGCTTCCCAGTCTTGTTGGGACCCAATTATTCTAGGAATTGAGGTCTTGGTCAACTAGAACAATCTCCCCTACTGTGTAAATATGGATACTGCCCTGCAGGCCAAGTTAACGATGGAGAGGGGGAAACAGCGGGTTTCAGACGACCTCATATCTATATCAGGAATGAGCATCTACTCAGAACATGGACTTCTCTTGAGTGAGGTAATTAGTTAATTAGTTAATTAGTTGTTGTATAATGTATTAATGTATACTCAGTAAGTATAATCAATTATTATATTTCACCACGTATGACCCTGTCTTCTTGTATGAAGAGAAGACCACCACACTGAGTGCCACAGCTGTTCGTTAGAGATGAATTCAATTGAGAGAAAAACTATATCGGTAATTTGTCAAAGAGTGTCATACTATCCCATTCAACTGCAGCAGCTCTCTCTCTCTCTCTCTTCCCTCCGCGCTCTGAATCGCCAGGTGGTTACGTGGTTGAGCTATTGGGTTTCGATAAATTAGTGGCGGTTTTATTCTCCTTAGAGAACCTTCTCGGTTGAGCTCATCTTTCACTGATCAATATGGTACACCCCACCGAGTTGTTGAGTAAGGGTGACATTGAGTAATACCTGATACCTGTGATAGTATAAATGGTGAACTATAAATATCAGCTACTGGTTGCTCTATCCCCCCCCCTGGTGGGTGGTAAAGGTGGTGCACAGATCATGCAACCATTTATGATATTGTGTTACTCAATAACATGTTCAGTGTTCATGAAAGACAAAGATGTGTTCAGGTGGATTTTAAGTTCTTTAGTCTCTCGCATTTTGTGGGATTCTTCCCTTACAAAGCATGCATTAGTGGAATTTTAGAAAAACGAGAGAGAAATAAGTGGGGATGCCGGGTTGGGTTTCCTGTCCACATGTGCTCGCTGAGAGGAAAATATGGTTGTGAGATGCATCTAGCAGATCACCTGCTATCTCTCTCGCACCACCGTCCTATCATTCGCGGCTGGGTTATCATATTTAAATAGGGGGTTTTTCTCCCCCCCCGTGTAAAGACAAAAAACACCCAAGTTTTACATTTTAATCTAGGAAATTTTAAAATATTTGTTTGGGTAATTTTTTTTTGGGGGGAAAATATTTTATTTTTTTAATCCCCCCCTTTTTTTAAAAAAAAAAAATTTTTTTTCCCCCTTTTTGGGGTTTTTAAAAAACCCCCCAAATTGGTTTTGAAAAAGGGTTTTAAGGGGTTTTTCCCTTTTGGGGAAAAAAGGGGGTTTTTTTTGGGGGTTTTTTTTTTTGGGCCCGTTTTTCTTTGCCCTTTTCCCGGGGCCTCCCGGGGGGGGGCGGGGGGGGGGGGGGGGGGGGGGGGGGGGGGGTTTTTTCCCTTTTCCCCCCCTTTTTTGGGTCTTTTCCCTTCCGTTTTTTTTCTAAAATTCGTCTTTTTTCTCTTCCCCCCCCCGGGGGGTTAAAGGTTCCCAAAATCTGCCCTTTTTTTTTTTCTCATCTGTTCTTTTTCAAAAAAAAGAGGGGGGTTTTTTTTTTGGGGCCCCTTTTGGGGTTTTTCCCAAAAGGTTTTGGGGAATTTTTAGGGGAGGTGGGGTGCCGGGGGGTTTTTTTTCCCGGGGCCCGGGGGGGGTAGTTGGGAATCATTGATACCTGCTTCTCTCTCGACCACCCCCTATCTTCGGGCGGGTTTCTTTTTCTAAACCGTCGGTTTTCCCCTCCTCCCTCTCTCTCTTCTCCTTTTTTTTTTCCCCTTTCCCCCTTCTCTCCTCCTCTCCCCCTTTTCCCCTCTCCTACTCCCTTTTTTCCTTTTTTCCCCATTCCCCCTTTTCTCTCCTCCCCTTTTCTCTTCTTCCTTCTCCTCCCCCCCCCCTTTCCCCTCCCCCGGGCCCAAGGGGGGGGGGAATTTTTTTTGGGTTTTTCCCCTTTTTTTGGTTTAAAGCCCCCCCCCCTTTCGGCCCTTTAAGGGAATTAGCTGGGTATATCAATCGAGCGGTATTTTTAGTCGGAGAAGATTCTGGGCCAGGCAATTTGGCAGTGAAATCATTATTTGGTGGCTGAATTTTAAAGAACTCTTGGGGTCGAATGTTCGGAGAACTCCCTTTCTCAGCCCCCCCCCCTCACTCCGTAGGAGGCCTCCTACCACAATTACAAGTCGACGGAGGGATGAAATCTTATTTAAGTGTTTCTGGCCTAATTTAACTAAAACATTAGATCACCGGCCCAACTGCTGCACTTGCGGCAGGTCTCACGTAACAATTCACGTGAATCATATTGGTATAGAGTTTCGTTAGAACACAGGATCTGGATCGGGTCCAGCTGCACAGAGCATGATGTCATTGTACATGGGATTGTAGTAGGAGTTGGCATGTCGCCAATGGGTTTTCCTTTCATAGTAACAACTCGATACAACTCGATACAGGTAGTGACCTAACCGTCCCTATTCATTTCAGGATATCTCTGACTTTAGTAAGAGGGATCTATTGGACCAAGTGAGGAACCTGAAACGAGAGAAGACGGAACTGGAGGGAACTCTGAGACAGGTTAGTGCGATCTAACATTGTTTAGTCTGGCACCCCCTTTGGTGATGTTATAGTACATAATAGTATAGAACTAGAAATGTACATTAAAAGAGACTCGAGGCTCATGACCCGAAATTTGATAACGTGTTGACACCCCTCGGATACCCAACACTCTGTGTGTGTGCCAGTCCTGCCACCGTGTTAACAGAGAGGGGGTTCAGTGGAGAGAGTGTGTGAGAGATTTCTAAAATTCCAATTGACCTTGAACGCTAGAATAGCTTCGGATATATTCATGTGTTGATAGGCATATATCGCTGAATTCAGGTCTGACTTGCTCTGCGGAAGCAGACCCTTTGCACCAAAGTTTGCTATACAAAGACAAGCCAAATTCCATAATAGTAGGTAAATGAATTTCCCTTCGTGTTCATGAATGTGGTGTTCATCTTCCTTCCTGGGGTTGGGGAAACTTACAGGCATGTAGGGGAAGTTTTGAAAGTGGTGGGGCCAAATTTTTTTGGTCACGTGATATGACATACACTGACCTTGCTATTGAAAATTTGAATAGACCGGGCGAAGCGACAGCGGAGCCCGAGAAAATTTTTCGGTTTTTAAACCAAAAAGTCATATTTTTTGTTTAATCATGAAAAGTACTGGGGCCATTTCCTGAAAAGTACTGGGGCCATGGCGTACCCTGCCCCCCCTTCCCCTACATGCGTGGAAACTTACTATATAGGGACTATCACGTCATGGTGTTCACGTGTCTCACAAGTTCTATTTTTCAGATCAGGATGGATTCTGCGAATGAAAAGAGAAAACAGGATAGGGTTATTAAGGATCTGATGGCACAAATCAGAGGTTTCCATATGCCTCAAAAACCAACCGACGTATCAGGTGAGAGATATCCTTCAAACTTTTGGGACCAACATCTAGTTAGAAATCTCATAATGAAAGTGTGGTTTTGGTAAAGCTAGGGATCCTATTTGGGTAATATCGGTGAATGTGGACTCTCTGGCACATCTTGCATATATTGACATTCCATGTATAATGTATTGAATCCCTGCAGGTCCCCAAGAGACGATGGCTCTGATAACAGATTTAAAACACCAACTGGAACAAATGACTAGCCAGAACAAATCTCAGACTAAACTTATTGAGAGGTAAATCCCAATAAGTTTACCATTCATATTGGCACCCAGATATCTCCCAAAGCCCATCTAACCCACCCCCCTCTCCCAACAGACTGGTCTCAGAGAGGAACCACCACCTTCTAGAGATGGCCCGGTTGAAGGGTAACCTGGAGGAGAGCACTCAGCTCCGCGGGGAGGTGTCATGAGGGAACACACGTGTCATATAATACACATGTTCTAAGGATGATACTAAAGACTGAATACAGCATCATGTGATCTTGATGATGTTTTTAAGCAGAGAAAATGTAAAAAGATAATTTTGAGGGACGGACACAAAATGTTGGTGATGACATCCCCTAGTGTAGGGGACAGGGGTGGCTGCGTCACCAATACAAAATGGTGTATGTGTCTGTGTAAACAAATGACAATATTTGTAAGTGTGTTATTCAATGGTCCCAGATATTCCTATGTCATACAGGTACATTGGTTGTTAGACCGTTCGATCCGTTTTTTATCGCGAAGACAGTGTGAACAGTAGTTATGATATTGATGGGGTCCAATGAACGGTCCAAGGTGAAATTATTGTATAAAATGATGGGTGAAAGAGGGTTGTGATTATAATATAATGCTCTGACAATATACTGACAACTAAATGTCTAGAGAGGATCAGCTGTGAGAATTGGTTTCAGCTACTGTGAGTTGATCTGAGAACTACATTTTTACGAAGACTTTTATTTTTCTATGCCCTTTGTACAAAAGTCTGTTTCCTATTTTCTTGCCTCCTCGTGAACCCACGCTGTTTTTATTTGGTTCCCCTAAAGAAGTTAACCACATCGGTACAATGTTAAATGTATAACAACAACCACTGGCATTACCCAACCTGTAACTCAACAAGATGGGAGAGAATCATGGAGAACTCGGTTATTTGGTGAGCTATATTGAATGACCCTTCTCGATTGTGGGTAAAGGAGGGTTGGGTACTTGTTGAGTAACTCAACAAATACAAACTAGACAATTCTAGAAGGAGATGCTCAAACTGCCTAAATCCCACGATCGTTGTAGTTACAGCAAGCCGTGGTAAACAGTGATAATCTCTCTCAGAGCAACATGAACTGGGGACTGAAAAACAAACGGATTTTTTGGAAATCGTGTTAAATAACAAATAATTAGCGTCCCTTAATTCGAATGAGATCAATTAGCTCTAATTCTCTCGTCACAACTACCCTCGGTCTTCTCTCACACTGTCCTGGTCTCCGGGACCACCTCCCTGACAATCACCCATCAATCACACTTCGCTATAAATCACATAGGTAGAAGAAGCGTGTATATTTACAGATTAATTAATAGTTGTTGATTACGATTGTTAATTATTTTGAGTTGGTAGATTTGCACATAATGGCACCGATCTCATCACACCATGTGCTCCAAACCTCTCACTCACACTCTCTGTTAAATAGTCACACATGTAATTCCTGTCTGAATACGTGAGTTGTATAAATCGTCAAAAAAGTATCAAATAGTGTTTATTATTATTGATAGATCTACTTAGAAGAGAAAAGAAATCAGCGATTGTAGAATCAAGCTAAATTTGAAGGAGCCCCAGGCCCTGCATGACTGGAGAAGAGTGTTATTGGTGGTATCACTCCAACTTCATGCTCACTTCCAGAAAATAAATTAAAGTGTCATCCCTCTCTCTCTCAGTCCAATGCTTCACCTGACATTGCACTCTTTATGTAGCACATTATTCCCAGCTGATCTAGACCTCCTGGTTGCTGTGGCAACGTTGTACCCCTGGCATCTCTGAATATGCTCCTTTAGCTTGTCCACGTCATCAAAGCTGCTGTTACACTTCAAACAACTACAAATGGCCAGGACATTCTTCCCCAGGACCATCTCAGAGCGGCATTTTGAGCGCGGTGGAGGTGCTGAGGTTCGTGGTGTTGGTTGGGTGGGCTGGGTTTTCAGGGGTACCGGAGCGAGGGTGGGCGTGGGACGGTTCCGGAATGATCTAGCTGCAGGGGGTGCTTTCCTTGTGTTCCCTCCAGAGGATATCTTTGCTTGCTGGTGTTCGTATAACCGGGGATCTTTGAGCTGGTATCGGATCTCGCTCGTCCCAGAGGCGGAGACGGCCGTTACTACCGGTTTAGTCTCGTCAGTCGGTGAGGGGGTTGTGGTGACGACTCCAGAGTGTCTGGCCATGTGTCGAGTGAGGGACCCCTTGAACATAAACCCCTTGGAGCACACAGCACACATGTAGTAATAGTTCTCCTTGGTGTTCTTCTCCTTCTGTTCCGCGGACAGGAGAGGCAGGGAAGGGGGACTACGGCTAGCAGGTTTCTGTTTAAGAACTGCCAATGGTGTCGCACTGGCAAGAGGAGGTGGGACGTCAAGAAGGGGAGGTTTCACAAGGGGGAAGTACCGTGTCACAGCGGCATCGAGTTGATCTACAGGGGATGTTGTAGCTGTTTTACCGGGCGATAGAGTGGTGCTAGTATCAGGGGCAGGTTGGTGAGTGAAGCACTCCATAAGAGAGAGCTCCTGAGAGGGGTGACACTCCATCGTCTCGACCAGCTCCTCTTCAATCTGTTGGTGCTCCATGGGTTTCTCATAGTGAAATGTTATCTTGGGTTTCCGGGTCTTGGTGGCGTTTAGTGTAGCGTGAGCTGCAATACTTGCACTAGAACCCATCGTATAGCTAGAGGGAAGGGGGACTGTTAGGTAAAACACATCATTGGAAGTAGAGCATGTATTTTAACAGAACCGGGCGGTAGGCCCAGAGGAAAAGATAGTTGACATATGATACTAAAATCACCCACTAGATAGATCTTTAGCCCCCCTATCGGGGAAGAAAACAACAGGCGACGCGTCACTAGTAACTGAGAGAACTAAGGAGAATCATGGTCATCAGTGAAAACCTGAGAGGGCCAACTTGGAAAACAGAAACGGGTAGTCAGGAAGTCTAGAGTATTGAATTGGAGAAGAGAGAGAGTGACATAAGATACAACATTTTAAGACGAGATCGCTCAGGGACTTAGATTGACACAGGTGCATATAATAGTTAGGAGTGAGAGAGAGAGAGAAAGATGGAGAGGGGGTAGAGAGAGAGAGAGGGGGTGAGAGAGAGGGGGAGAGATAGAGAAGAGACGGCCTGGGAAGCAGTTGGTGCTACAGTGAAACTCTATCAGGGTTTACCAACCCACCGGGTGACCACTCCCCTACAAGGTTGTTACCACATAATCAACTAAACCATCGAAAAAAGGGGGTCCTTTTCCCCCCCTTTTTTCCCCCCCCTTCCTCTTCTCCCTTCTTTTTTTAAACAACTCCAATCCTCCGGTCTAACTTGGTGAAGAAGGGAGAGAGATAGTTAGAGGTTATAGAGGATGGAGAGGGGGAAAGGGAGGGGAAGGGGGAGAGGGGGGGAAGGGCGGAGGAGAGGGGAGAAGAGAGAGAGAGGGGAGAGAAGAGAGAGAAAAAGGGAGGAGAGAGGAGAAGGAAAGGGGGGGGGAAGGGGAGAAGAGAGAGGGGGGGGGTGGAGAGTGAGCCGGTCCCTTGAGGGCTTAACCCGGGGTTAAGTGATTACCACGGCCCTACTCCCTCCCATTAGGTGTCCCCACTATGTGCAGTGGCCCCCAAAATACCCCCCAGTGGGCCTTTTGAAGGGGGGGTGGAGTGTGTGAGTGATGGAGAGAGAGAGGGAGGGAGAAAAGTGGAGGGGACCCGAATTTTGGTAGGTTCCCCCCGATTATAATCAGAGTGTGACTTGCACCCAGATGGAGGGCTCCCATTTTCCCCTTTTTGAAAGTTGGGTAGGCTTTTGTTTATTGTGAAAACCCTTTTTATTTCAAAACCCCCCCCTTTCTCTCTTTCTCTAGTTACTACATACTTCATCACGGTCTTCTCGGACACGGGGGCCCAGAGCAAAAGGGTCTTATAAGCAAATGTGTGATTTGAGTTTGGTACTGGTTTTTTTCTAAATTGCATGATTCTCTGCTTGGTTTTTTACCAAGTAGCTCTCACACGTATATATGCGAGGGGGGAGAAAAATCAATACTTTTTCCGCCCAATGCTTACCGGATGATCTTTCCAGTTGATGTAGTTTTTTACCCCCCAAAAAAGTCCGTTCATGGTTAGAATAAGATATAATTAGTGAATTTAAGCCCTTTTTGCCGTTGGTTGTTTTTGTTTTGAGTTCCTGGAGAAAACAAAACTAGTAGATGAAAAAAAATAGCGGATGTGCCGAGATAGGGCTCTAGTTTACCGTGCTTATTTTTCCCCCCCTCTCTCTCTTTCCCCCTCTCTTTTCTCTCCTCTTCTCACCTCTCACTTCCTTCTCCCCTCTCTCTCTTCCCCTTTTATCAAAAAGTAAGTATCTCTCTCTCTCTTTCTCTCTCACTTCTCACTTTATCTCTCGCCCTTCATCTCGAGACGGTGTCAAATTTGCCGTTGAGCTCCTTCATCTGTCAGCGAGAGAGGGGGTCGAGATGACGAGAGAGTGTCGAGTGAAATATAAATCAGAGATAGCTAGCGAAGGGCGATTTAGATATATCAGAGCCCAATTTCTACTCAACGCTATCTGTCGTCTCTTTAGGGAGATATTATCATATCGACAGAGGGAGAGAGAGAGGAGAGTGAGGGAGGGAGGGAGAGAAAGAGAAATCTCATTGAGCCTATTCGCTATTGCGAAACGTTTAGCTTCTCTCTCTCTCGGTCATCATTCTTGTCCTTTCGCAGCAAAACAAAGTATATGAGCAGAAGGTATATGAACAGTTCATAGCAAAGCTAATGGTTATATAGCTACCAACTGCTTCTCGAACCATTGCATCTAATTTGTAATTTACATCTAGTTTGCATTTCATTGAAGTTGCTGAAGTATCAAGTGATACCTATCACTGCAATACCCAGTGTGCGTGCCCTGCGAGTGTTTGATGAAGTAAGGGTTCTAGAGGTATCACATTACCTCTCGGCCATGATGAAGTCTTTGTAATAAAACCTCACCCTTTCTTCAGTTCTATGTAATCTCCTATCCTACCCTCCCCCTCACTTTACCTCCCTGTCTTCATATTACATCTTCTCTCTATTGATATGTTATGTATCTCTCTTCCAATTCTCCCCCGGCTCCTATCAGCTCATTTTATCTATTCCATATCTCTCTCTCTCTCTCTCTCTCTCTCTCTCTCTCTCTCTTTCTCTCCCTCTCTCTCTCTCTCTCTCTCTCTCCCATCTCTCTGTCCCTCATTTCCCTCGTGTGTTCTGTATGAGATGCACTCTGTGGACTGTGTGTGAAAGAGAGATGCACTCTGTTGTATATAGCTCTGAGCGCTGATGAACTATTCGCCCACCACCACCCAATTTCTGCGATTGGACCTCCATCTCACACCCCCTCACTTTGCCCTTTTTGGGCGACCGCAAATCATTTACCAGCTGCTGATGCTCCCAATAATTTGCTCAAAGTGGTCCCCCAGTTATTTAATAATGATATTTCTCGTTCCCATTGATCCAGAGTCTACTCCGCCATCTAGCAGACTGATGTTAGGTTCTAACCGTCCCTTTACATTTGGGCGCCCGAAACACAGTCTAGCTAGGCAAGTAGTCTGATCAATATAATATGACTCTGTCTGATCACAACCCAGTTATCCAGTTGTCTAATCAGATGACAGCACTGCCCCGCTAGTCTGCTGGGGTTCTCACGGTCTAGTACCCGATCAGGTCATGGTTCCCATGTGTCTGAGTAGTGCACGTGTGATTGGATAACAAGGGCCCTTCCGCAACTAGTGCTCCCACGCTCCCTCCGTTACAAGCACAACATGATCCCCCCTGATTGGTTTGTGCCCTAAACACAGGTCCCACACGTGCAAGCTTGATATATTGTGTGTCTGGTCAGGAGAGAGAGAGAGCATGACGGGACTAATTGGGTAACACACTGTCCTGGTTTAATTCCCACCGTCTAATTGACATGTGACACGAATCTTGACAAGCTGGAGGGTGGATTGATTGGGTGGGGGTACAAATACTGCGGAACATCAGTAGTGAGTTACCAATTAGTTTTGTGTTACAGTGTGAACTGCGGGGTGACCTTCCCCCTTTCCCCTATGATTGACCTGTCAGTTTAGATTTGACAGTGACAGTTTAGTTTAAAGCCGCTGTTGCAATCTGTCATTTATCCCTTTCTTGCTCATTCAGATTTGTGTTTCTTGCTCTTAGTGCATAATTCCATTCCAAATGCAACTATTGAAATTGTTTAGATTCTTTAGTTTGGGTTTTGTACCAGATAAAATGTGACTTGTAAATACCGACAACTTCTTATCGTAACCATTCTGCTTTAGTGTAGCACAACTCTGACCCAAACTTCCCTCTCCTAGCTAGCTAAACACGAACACCATGAATACTGAAACCCAGAAGACTCAGCAGTGTACAAGGTTAGGAAGGTACAGTCTCTCTCACCAAGGCTCATTCCAAGGACGACACATCTGTTTTGCGAGGGACGATCAAAACAAAACATACACATGTAAACGTCGAACTGGTGAGTTAGATTCTGCCCCCCCCCCCCCCGTTTGTCCAGCCCTTTTTCTCTCTAGAATTAACGTCCCAACCCCTCCTTCTTCTCCCAACTTCTCCATCATGTTCCCGACAACTAACACCAACTTCTCTCTCCAGGCGCTGAACTGAACCATGTACGGCGTGTCCTGGTCCAACTGGGAAGTGCAACTAGAGTCCTACCAGTCCTGAACACGGTGAACACTGGATCAGTCCTGACTGACAGCTACACATTCCAAGTATGTCTTAGTTCTCTATTAGTTCTCTATTAGTTCTCTCTTAGTTCTCTCTTAGTTCTCTCTATGTTCTCTCTTAGTTCTCTCTTAGTTCTCTATTAGTTCTCTCTTAGTTCTCTCTTAGTTCTCTCTTAGTTCTCTCTTAGAACTTTATTCTAGACTAGTTGTGCTTCCCTCTTGTTAGTTTAATTGAAGGAACATTTCCGTAGTCTACCTCTAGTTAGCTGCATTCTTCGCATACAACATTCCAACATTCCATAATGACACAACCATATTCCTGCAGGATCTCTAGCTGACGTTGTAGCAAGGAAGGGCCCTGTTGCCGAGATGGTAGCGGCACGAGTTATGAAACAAGTCCTAGAGTGTCTAGCTGAGCTACATAGGAAGGGAGTGATAGTGCAGGATTTGGAGTTGGATCACTTTGTCGTCACCACGGGCAGGTAAATATAGAAGTCTGTGTGTGTCTCACAATATAGATCTCTACAGGATCATCACCATCATCATGGTCATTGTGTTTACACGCGCCCACATTCCTGCTCCCCTCTCTCTCTCTCACCCTCACATGCGTGCGATTAGGAAGCACCAAAAGCTTGCCATAATATGAGTTTTGTGAAGCATTTTGGAAGAGACTTGCTACCCCCTTCTCACCCCCCGTCCCCAATATTTAAATATCTATCGTGCACAAATTTCTCCCTTATATGTGAGATCATTCAAGCTCCATGACTATTATATAATCCCCCTCTTTTTACAGTATCTGAGTATTCTTCACATTGTCTATAATGACCGAGATGAGCTATCAATCTAACTGACCAAGATGATCAATATCAATCTAACTGAAATCTCTCCCTACAGCGATAAGATTTACCTTCATGACGTAGTTGATTGTGACATCTTCGATCCTGAGGCTGATCACGATGCTCCCATCAACCCCTTTACAGCGCCTGAGGTAAATACTGAGTTAATTGATAGGTAAATGTAGATGTGGTAACTGAAAATAAGGGAGATTCTCTCCTACATGTATGATTAGGATTTAAAGACATCACTTTCTCTCTCTGTGTGTGCTAAATGACACACCACCCCAATTAAATAGGTCGACTAATGACAGCAATTACCTCGCAGGTCATGATGACATCCCAACACACACCCCAGAGCAACATATGGAGTGCAGGTGTCATGCTATACGTTCTTCTCTCACAACATTGGCCCTTCTTTGGAAACAATCAGGAGGAGCTGATTCAGTCGATATTCTCTGGACAGTACTTCATACATCCTTGTGTAAGTTTAGAAGGGTTAATTGGAGTAATTGGTTACCAATTTAGGGACCCCCGGAAGGGTGGATAAACGGAGCAGTTTAGCTAAATGGGGGATGGGGCTAATTGGGGATCAATCAAATCATCTAATTAGAGGGTAGAGGCTAACAAGAAACAGCTAATTGGAAATGTAAATTGGGTTAATTAGATTCAATATTATAACACACACACTTGAAACTAACACCCTCCTCTTTTTGCAGTGGTCCTACGAGCTGAAGCACCTTCTACACTGTATGTTATCCCTTCAACCTAACAAGAGACTGACAGCTGAGCAACTGATCAAACACCCCTGGTTCAGTATGTGCACTGCCATGGAAACACGACAGAAGCAGCAACAAGCTCAAATACCAACAGTGCCATCATCAGAGGCATCATCATCTCCCGCCAGCACCACAAGTGCAGGGTCCTCTGATGATCACCCGGACAATAAGTGAAGAGAGTGAGATGGTCAGAGTTAGGTAAAATTGATGCTATTCGCGATGCTGGACTTAAATCTATAGAGTTCTGATAGATCATAGAGCGATTTAATTGCAGAGCGAGATAGAAAAGTTGTTTTAAGACTTGATTTGATTTCATTGTTTTTTTAAATAATTTATTGGACGCAATCCGTTAAGATATGTGTAGGTAGGTTCTATTACCCAATCTGATATGAGAGAGAACATATATGTTCGACTTATATTAATGTTCCTCTCTTTCTAGATGTTCTATATGATTGCTACCCTCATTAGTTGTTACTCAACATTAGATGACTTTGCTGAGAACATTACAAAATTCTGTGTTTATAACTTTGTTATTCGGGGACCATAGAAAGATATAATGACCTTGAGGCCACTATGTGATTACGTGTTGGTAATTGGTTGAGCTGTGTGTGGATTTCAAGAGACGGGTTCTCGCTTCAAGATGTGTGTGGGTGCGTGGGAGTTAGTCTCATGGGGGGGGGGGGGGGGTAGTCTAATGGTCTCATCCAATACAATAGCTCACACCCACACATTCATATTTCATCATTCATGGTATTGCAATACCATTACCAGGAACAGTATATTGTTTCTGGCCACACGAGACAGTGTAGTCTATAACAAGTCAAATAGTCTACTGATCTACTGAACAATCTGCACAGTCTTTAAGTTAACGACTTGTTAACGTAGCAGATCTACCGAACAACAGAGAATGTGCTCTGAACCCGTTCCACTGACTTCTCCCCTCCTTCTGTCATGTCATAGTTAGGATCTTTCAGTATATGTTCCATATACACACTCTCAACCATGAGCTCCTGTATTGAGTTCCCACCCTTACCTCTCACTATTTCCCTCATCTTCCTCTTCTTGACAGCCATCACAATGTCATGTGTCAGCCAGTTCACGATGGTACTGACAAGGTTCAGAACGGTAGCCCCCACCGCAAATGAAATGAAGAACATCATCCAGGGGAAGTTAGAGAGGGCCAGGTCACCCAAGTGCCGCACACTCACGTCAGTATCGTTGCCACTTTTGTACCATACTATAGAGTACACCTGGTAGACATGACCCCTCTCGAGGAAGCCGTTTAGAAATCCACCATACTTCAACCCGTCCCCTAGAGATACTTTCCGAGGGAGGGGTTCTAAGCGGGTAACAGAGAAAGAGGCGGTTATGTAGGGTCCCTGTAGGTGGTTAGTCTGGTAGGACTGATCGAATCGGGCTGCATGGTAAATAGCTGAGAGATCTAAGTCAGGGTGATCTGTATCAATCATTAACACCGTTCGTAAGATCCTGATATCTCTCCGGACGGTGTTCTTGAAATACACATCACTCCCCTCAAGGCTCACTGTACTGCTTTGAAAGAACCACCTTGCAAAGTCATACTTCCCATGGTTCTTTTTGTCATACTGAAAGAAGGGTGAAGTGTAGAGCAGTGTCTCGGAAGCAACACGGCTATATCCCACTGAGTTCACTGCTCTAACAGTGATCTTGTAGGAGGTGTTGCTCCTCAGGGGCAACAGATCCCATCTATCTACTGTCACCTCCTTCTCTGTGGTCCCATCTTCCTGCTGGAACTCAATTAGGAACTCTGAAGCGGGGATACCGTCACTCCCAGAGTACTGCCAGGTGAGGTTGAACATGTGGTTGGGTAGGTGGGTGATTTGGAGGTGTGTTGGAGGGGACAGGAGGGAGTAACCAGGTGTATGAACCTCTGTGTACTGTCTAAATGTTGAAAACCGTTCTGTCACCTCCGAAGCAGAGTCATCATCGTGTCTGTATTGGGGATGCTGGCTACCAATGCTCTCCAAGAGATAGGTGCTGTTAGGTTCTACCTTCCACTTCAGGACCGCCTTACCATTCCTCATTTCGGCTGCTTTCCTTACCGGCACACCCTGGCGTGCCCCTAGACGGTTCTTTTTCCCTCCAACGTTCACCCACAATTTGAATAGAGCCGCATGAAGATATTTCCAGAGGTCCCCGTCGAAGTTGGAGAAGAACACTGCCTCCAGCTCTCCCTCCTTGAAGTCAACCTCTATGTTGTACATGGCGGTGTACCGAGCGAAGAAGGCAACATCTTCCTTCTCCTTGATAGAACAGTACTCCCCAGTCCACAATCCACCCCAACCAAATATACCATGTCTGTCACACTCACACATCTGACCATAATCAGTCCGAATACACTTCTTAGCTTCGTGACAAAACCCCTTTAAACACGGTTCCTTGTAGTCCTTTACACACTTATCTGATTTGGGCCATCCATCGGGTTGCTTTTCTCTTTTGTTGAAATGGCGATGGGCAGAGTAGAACTGGCACACACGCCTCTTTTTGCAGGTACCATTGTCAATTTTCACTTTTCGACATTGTTCCAAAATAAGATGATCGTTGTTTTCACCGGGATCAGTCAGAATTTGCTGCTGAACTGAAGGCTGATACTCACGCATTGCTTGGATCGTATGGTACATTATTTCCAGGGAGTAACAGTCGTCCTTGTGGCCGACAGTCCTCTCGTAATTACGTTTCATTCCGAGGTGGTTTATAATAATGACACGAAACCTGCAGAGAAAGATCTTGGCTAGTATGTAACAGTGTGTAATTTGTAGACAATTACTAATTGTCTACAAAGTACACACAACTGTCAACTGATCAAAGACAAAATAATTTATGAACGCTTACCACACTCTTTTGTCGCTGTTGTGAAACTCGATTATGAAGCGTCTCTTGTCATTTTCGCAGATGTGCTCCTCGCGATATAACCGACAATATTCCCCTTCAATTTTAGTTACCAGAGAGACTTGGTAGGGGTAAAACTCGGCCGAGGGAGTCCTATCGTAGACCACAATCTCACCTGAGAGGGAGAGAAAATTGTCATGATGAGAATTCGAATTATTGGAGCTGAAACAACAACTGGATACCAATAAATGTAGGACAACTGTCACGCCTACTCACCCGATAGTGTTAAGGTGAAGAGGGCTGCCAGGTAAAGGTTGAAACTTGCCATGTGCTAAACCGTCCTAACCTGAACGAAGCCCATGTTACGGTGAGTGCTAACACTTGCAACTTTGCAATGACCGTTCAGAGCGCGCGCGCGGAATATTTTCTGAAGGAGCAGCCCTTGGTGACCGCGAGGGTGATGTAGTGCGAAACCCTCCGCGCCCGCCGTCCAAGAGTCTACGTCGAAAGTTCTCGAAATGGCCAAAAAGTCCGAATTCTCAAAGGACGATGTCCATGACAGTTTCACGGAAGAACAAGTTGCCGAATTCAAAGAGGCATTCAATCTGTTTCCCCAAGACAACAAGAACTGTATCAAATCAGAGAGTGTCTTCACGTTGCTGAGAGCACTCGGTCACAACCCTCCACAAGTGAGTTGTTAGGAAAGAATCGATTTTAGTCAGTACATTAACATTCTCATGATAACACCGTCCAATTTCAGTCAGAAATCAATAAGATTTTCAAGCAACTTCACATTACAGCCATGACTAAGGTGAACTTCAAGCTGTTCCTCTCGGTTATGGCCATGCTCGTCATGACGTGCTCCGAAGAGTCCATCCGACAGGCATTCCGAATGTTCGATAAGGTTAGTTTAGAACTTTCTTTAAAGCATTTCGTTTTTCACCACCATTTACCAATAGCAATTTTCGAACTTCGCCCTTCGAATGACAACCAACCAACCATCTCAGGACGGTAACGGTACGATAGATTCCCGGGAGTTACGTCACGTGATGCTGAATTTGGGGGAGGCCCTAACTGACGAGGAGATAGATGATATGATCAGAGAGATAGATGTGGACGGAGATGGAGAGGTGGACTGCGAGGAGTTTGTGATGATGATGAAGAAATAGGAGGGCAGGATAACTGTAGGATAACTGTTGGGATAACTGATCTGGGATAACCGATCTGCAGTTCTTGATACCTCATATCATTGGTCTCCTGCTGGAAAAAACGTTTTAGCAGACAGACAGACAGACTGTGTAGCTAAACGATAGACAAATTGATACGTAGGGCGAACATAAAACAACCACTTTTTTGTTACAATAAAATGTAATTCGTCATGTGTGTGATAACAACAAATAATTTAATAAAAACACTACTTCAGTCCACAATTCGACTAAAACAGAAAAAACAACGGTTACAATAATAATTTAAACAACTTCGCAATACACACACTGCCTCCGATTAGTAAATAACAACCCATTTTTAATTTCCCAGCTGGAATTGCTATCTCCATAGTTCATGCATAGTTCATGCATCACAAGTTCATGCATCACAAGTTGGTCATTATATATATGGATATATACTGGAGGAGTCCTTGGAATTCAGTTCATGTCCTTGGAGAATCATTGGAATTGTTTCAGTTTACAACATCCACATTAGACACCTCTCCAGGTATATTTCCTGCTTCTGATTCCTCCTCAATGGCCTTGATAAGACGTCCAAAGTCTGTGTTTAGAGTGGCAGTAGCACCAATACTTTGCCAAGGATATGGCATCCGTTGTTGCTGAAAACTGTCCGGTGAAAACTTGTCGGGCATCGCAGGGAATTGGGCACTAGGACACACGATGGTATTGTCAGGTCTGAAACTGGGCAGCATATTGGGCAGCATATTGGGCAGCATATTTGGCAGCATGTTTGGTTGCATGTAGGCAAACTGATGATAGTTCTCTTGTTTCTCTAAATCTGATCCATCAGCAGAGGTATCAAGCCCTTCCTCTCCCTCTGTGGACATCTCCTCACTCTCTGATGCAATGATATACTCCCCGGCAGCCTCCCCAGCAGCAGCCTGACTCTGTTGGACCAACTCGTAAAATAACTCAGTGGGAATCTCTTCTTTGATGATAAAACAATCTGAAACGGGAAAACAGTGTTAGCTTCTGGAGTAACAAACTTGTATTAGCCAGAGTTTAGACAGTATGAAGTGGCTAAAAATCGAGTTGATAATCCTTTGAGACAACTCAATATAATATTAGGGGACTTACTCTCGGGTTTAACTGGTACATTCTCTGTAACTATCTCTGCCATGGGTTTGAGGAGGTTAGGTGGTGATGGTGCCTCATCCAGGTGCTGCAGGGGCGGTGGTGGTAGGTAGGAAATGGGTGGTGGTGCCTCCGAACCTGAGGAATGGAACATGGTAAAGAATTGTCAAGACAAGAGGCTATCATAATTGCCGCTGGTAAGCCAAGACACTCACGAAAGAAGAAGAGCCTATATATATCATATTCATTATTCATGTCAATTAATATCAGCACTAACCCATTCTGTGTAGATCATCCAGTTTCTCTCTCTTCATGACAACATGCCGTCTGAGTTCAGTGATTGCCTCTGTTAACATACCCCTACTATAAAGTGATAACACCTCTTCATTACGCCATAACTCCTGGAAAACAGGATATCAGCAACTACTGGCCAATTGGGTAATGAGTTCTAAAGAGTAAAGAGGATTTGGAGTTGTGGATTATTTACTAGTGCAACTCACCCAGACAACCTCCCGTATCTCTGAGAGGACATCAACCCACGCCCTCCTTTTGACTGTCTGAGGAAGGTATAGCTGTAGCCTATTAAAACCATCTGATATCAATCTTCTCCTTTCTCTCTCGTCCTCTCTATGTGCAGTCACTGGGTCTGTTGATTTCTTGATAGGTCTTTTTCTTTTTGATGATGATCCTGACATTAGTTTTACTACAAGGGATAATAGGGACGGGGATTAATTGGAACTAATAGGGTGGGGGAATTAATTTGTACTAACACAGGAAACTCATTGAATTTATCAACAACGTTAAATACAGAGATTATAAATATTTTAGATCGTATATTAACCAACAATTACATTGTATAAACACTAGAAAACAATTTGAAATTCAAAAAACAGATTAACATGATAATTCATTGTTCTCTGGCAGGTTCAATGTATTTCAGAACTTCAGCCTGTAGTTGGTCTTTCTTCATTTTACTAAGCCCCTTCACATTCCGCGACTTCAAGAATGCAACCAAGCTGTGATTGTTGACCTTCGAGATCTTTCCAGCAGCATAACAATCCTTTACCTCACTTTCACTCAAGATCTTGGGAGCACTCTTAGGCTTTTTACCGCCAGGTGTCCCCTGACTAAGTCGAGGTGTCCCCTGGCTAAGTTGCGGTGGTGGTCGCTTGGGTGTCTGAGGAAGATCTACTGTAGGACGAGACTGGAATGCTCTAGGTTCGAATCGTGGTTTCGCCGGTAGTGCTACGCTCGAAATTGTAGTAGTAGGAGCAGTCGATGTAGTGGTTGCATGTTTCTCGAGCACCGAACGGACAACTGCATCTGGAATATCAAAATCATCAAACTCATCGTCCACAACGGGCGACTTTACAGTTTTAATACTGGATTTGATAGGGTTGGACAGGGTGGTGGATGGGATTTTAGAAACTGGATGCGATGGTTTGAAGGTTGGAACCGCTCTTGGAACGTTGCTATCAGCTGGTTTGATTGGCGTGTTCTGAGGATTTGATGGTGCTGGTCGTGAGTATGGTGCAAACTTGGGTTTCACCCTCTCACCGGTGTTCGAAACTTTGACTTTTACATGTTCAGGGGGTGAAAGATCAGGAAGTCGCGTTGGCACACGTGGTTTCACAGATTCTAACGGTATGAGGCATTGTACGTTTTGGTTTGGTTTTACGGCCACTGAAGGCTTTGATGGGAAATCTAGGCCAAATCGGGGAATCTTTTCTGAACAGACTTTACCGACAGATGACATGAAGTTGTCAATTGTATTAGAATCGACCCGACCCCGGACTTGAGGAAATCCCTTGCGGATGCAGTAGTATGGATAGGTCATGACAGGAGCACCCGGAAAGTTGAATTGAAGAGTGACAAACAAGTCAGTATCAGATGGAATTAAGATACCATGATAGTCGAGCCAGTAGGCGATCATATCTCGTTTATTTTTCAACGGACATCCCTCCGGTATATCGTATGAGACATTGTGCACCAGAGCCAGTTTAAAACTTGGTAGAACATAGCACGAATTGTCACCCATGTGCCGGGAATGAATAGTCCTAATTTCACGCCGGGAAAACTGCTGAATAATCTCAGGATTGATGTTGAAGGAGGATAGTTTGGGGACGAGTAGTTTGACAAGAGCACCCCTAACTGAGAGCGCCACAGCTTTAGATTGGACCGTCAACTGGGCCTTGATACACCCCATCCAGGTGTTCTGGAAGAGACAAGTTTTACCCTCAAAATACTTGTTGTCCACTCTGGTCCAAGATGGGTGGAGGTAGGTATGGAGGGTGAAATCTAGACAATACTGGAGGATCTCTCGGGTTAGCTCAATTACCTTACTCAACTTCAGGTTACTCTCCGTGACACCACTGCTGAAGGAATCCCGCTGTACATCGGACTTATGAATTACAATGTAGACATGCCTCTTGCTCGAATGGGATGGACTTGAGAGGAGGTTGGAGGATTTCTTAAGGAGGGCTCGTGAACACGCACAATTGAGAAGGTGAGGACCGGAAGTTGTTGTTTCTGCCACTATTGTGACAAAATCACTTGTGTCTGGTGTAGTACTGAGAAATAACTGAGGCGCCTCATTCATGACGGCCTAATGGGAAAAGGTAGTTGTTGTTAGCGGAAGGAGGGGTGGTTCATGGGGGCGGTGGGTTGATGAATTGTGTGAGATCAGGTAAAACACAGGAGGATATAACATGAATATTTTAGAACAACGAGCTGATAAAAGACAATTGTCACACAAAATTAGTTACAAAGAACATGCAAGATGTCACACGAAATAATAATAAATTAAATACCACACATTATCAATACTCCGACCTACAAACTCTCTCAAAGAAATGATCATCTTTATATGCATCCCAAGCCATGTCTGATTTCGTTGCCTTGGTGACCACAACAAAGTTGCCCCGACGACCACGACCCTTCTTCCTCGTTGACTTGAAAGTTTTCATTGTACTACAGGACCATTTCCCAATGCTCTCGTTATCACTATCCCAGCTGTTTTGTCGTTTCATTCCGCGAGATGCTAGAAACCGTTTGATAGTGGTACCACCTTCAGGTGATTTTACTGGACTTGGGATGGATTCCAACCATTTCTTGGTGTTTGCAAACCTAGGGCTCACCCTAACAGACAACCTAGGGCTGGTACGTCGGGCTTTTGAAAGACGAGGACTTGTGCGTCTAGTGGTTGGGAACTTTGGGCTTGTTTGACTACTGCTTCGGACGGCGTTTTTACGGTTTTTCTCCTTCTTCACCGAGAAACAGGCAGCGTTGCTCCCCCGTTGTGGCCGTGACACCGTGTTGAATATATCTGCGTGGTTTGATTGTGAGTTGTTCCGAACAGGAGATTGAGGTTTCCGGTGTTGTTGGTCATGTTGTTGCTTCAGCAACGCTTCAAAAGAACACGGTGGCGTCAGTGGTCTGGCATCCTCCTGAGAGTGGGTCAACTTTGGCGGTACAATCATACTTTGTTGGGACAGATGGGGAACGATCAGACTTTGTTGGGACAAATGTTGCAGATCATTATTCCCACGCACCGACTTGATGTCCTCCCTGACTTCCCTCATCATTTCTTCCAGTTTGCTCTTCTGCAACACCACGTATTCACTGTTTGGAGCAAACAACTTGTTCACCAGCTCATTAGTCACCCGCATGCTCACGTGCATCTCCTGTACCATCGAGCACAAACTGCTAACTGAATCCGCGAGAGCACTGTTCTGAGCTTCACTGACTTGGTCT
Organism: Hormiphora californensis; assembly: GCA_020137815.1. Classification (NCBI taxonomy): domain Eukaryota; kingdom Metazoa; phylum Ctenophora; class Tentaculata; order Cydippida; family Pleurobrachiidae; genus Hormiphora; species Hormiphora californensis. The sequence goes on from CM035352.1 coordinate 988,290, forward strand.
CGAAATTTCCGAATCTGAGGCTCGGGTGATGGAGTTTTTGATAATAAAAGTGGTTCATTTAAATAACTTTTAAAGAGCATGGCTGCTCCTCCACTGCTGATGCTCATCTTCTTGGACTTGATACTAAAGTTGGTAAGGAAGTGGTTAGAAGTTATTAGCAATGGGTAATTCAAGCAGCAAACTCTAATGGAAATATAAATAACAAAATTTGTAACGAAATTGTAACAAACAGTTCACAGAATTAAAAAACCAAATAAACCATTCCATTTTTAAACTAAAGAAGAAGTCTCTGGTTACTCCTTTGCATCATCAATCCCACCAGCGGTGATACAGAAGGTCGCCTCGGCTTCAGGCATATCTGGACTATCATAAATCTTTGCTATCCTCAACTCGCCTCTCCCTAAAATAAGAGTTGTGATTAGATAATAATGGTATAATTTGACCTAACATATATCACCTAACATACTAATGTAGGTACCTTTTCTGAGGTAAATCCGTGTTGTTGAAGCATGAGCGATAATATTTCCACCGATCGGTTTTTTCGGGTCAGCTTGAAAGCTCATTGCCGCACCAGGGTCTGCCGTCATTTGGTTTGTAACGAACACCGCCAAATTATACTCCTCAGATATTTTTTGCAACCTGCAGGAGTAAAATCAGGAGTAAAGCAGAAATAAAAATATCGTAATCCAATTTCTTATCTTTAGCAAGTTATATTGTATCAGGTTAGCGAGAGAAATGGGAGAAATACTTTATCAATGCATGGAAAATTGAAGTGATTTGTGTTACACACGTACCTTGCCATGAGTTGTGCTAGTTTCTGCTGCCTGTCCGCCAACTCACCGCGACCACTGAAGTCAACTCGGAACAGAGCCATCACACTATCAACTATCAGGAGCTGCAAAATGAGGATTTTATGAACCGATATAGATAGAGCCGTGGTCCGTGGAATGGAGGTTTGTTGCAGCTATTGATGAAATGAATAATGTGCAGTTTGCATAAATGAACGTACGCGTAGGTAGTATTATCTCAGATTAATCGGCCCCTGATTTCCCAGATAATTTGGCAAATCAGGGGCCGATTAATCTAACTGTATTACAGCTCAGATTATCTAACCTTGAATATTCCTGGTTCCTCGTGGCATTTAGCGGCAGCAAAGTCCAGGAGCTCCATCTGATGCTCGCTGGTGTAGGCTCGTGCATACAACACGTTATCCAACATGGCAGTGTGGTCAAGGTTAAACCGGTCCGCAATGGTCCTAAGTCGATCTGGCCGGAATGTGTTTTCTGTATCAATGAAAATAATCTTCCCACCTCCATAACCATTAGCACCGGGTAGCTGCGTCAAAACACACAAGGTATGTGAAAGCTGAGTTTTCCCCGTCCTAAATTCCCCGAATGCTTCTGTTATGGACATGCTTTCCATCCCTCCACCAAGCAGTTTATCAAGCTCTTTACTGCCCGTACTGACCTTGAAAATATTTTTCCTTTTCTCACTCACCTCAAAGGCGGTGACAAACCCAGAGTCACACAAAGTCTTACAAACGTCCTTTATTTTCTCCACTTTGGCCTCTGAAAGCCCCTTGATATTGCACAACTTTTTGGCGGTAGTCATAAGAATTCCCTTTAGGGTGCAAATGCCAGCGCCCTTTAACTTCTTGATATCCGCAACATTGATGCCGTGAGATTGGAGAAGATCGACATCTTGGAAATCTACAGACGCCTCCGCCTCATACGTAACTGTTTCTTGTTCTACCGCACTCGCAAACATGCTATTCTTATCAGGAATATGAAGATAATTATTGGGACTGGTCTGGTGGGATTCGATTCCAGAATTCATTTGATTTCCTTCGCATTATAATGTTGAGTTTCTTATGCGAAGGTAGCCTGTTTTATGACTATTGTGACTGGGTAAATTATAAGACGTGCAATAAATTGTATCGTTCTCATTTCAAGTCTGTGTCAGGGGAAGTAAAGTTTTTGTATACGCTTCGGCGCTTCTGAATTAAATATAATGGAGCCTTCGTTTCGTCCCATGGGTGGTCACTGGTCACTAATCACCCAGAGAGAGAGAGTTGTGCAGTTAAATGGATTATTCTTATCTCTCTATATAAAAAACCTAGGGTCCTGAGATTTTTGTTCTGGTCATTTCTTAGAGCATCATGGCCATTTTATCTGCCTTGAAGGGCCTTCGACACAAGTACAGATATTTTGCATATCTACTAACAATTCTCATGCTGCTATCGGAAATGGTGTCAAGGTTTGTTGTTGATAATTTGAGTCTTAGCATAATCTAAATTGCCATATTTTCAGTTGCGGAGTATCCTTGGCAATGCTTGGAGGTCTAGCGAAACAGGATTGCAATGATCCAAGTGACACGGGAGAGTACTGTTGGAGCGAGGCTACCAAAGCTGCAGTTGTGGCCGCATACTTTTATGGCAACTGGTTACAGGTGAAAGAGGAATAGAAAATTGCGTTATTGTTATCAGCTATAGTAGTTCAACACCGATAGATCTTGATTTAGTGCGAATTCCAAACTGACAGATCTGCGTTCCAAATTACGGGATTCTTATTCCGAACTCCTCCTGCAGATCATACCAACGACACTAGCTAAGCGGACCGGATTCACCATAACTACACGAGTAATAGCACTTGTGGATGGTATCATACAGATGACATTTCCCTACTGCATACAAATTAGCATTCCCCTAACCCTGGTGCTGCAGGTTAGTGAATCTGTCAAATATTGGTGTGATCATAATTGCATGAGTTATTATTTTCTTAATTCAAATTGATATATCCAGGCACTGCGAGGTATGTGTGGAGGAATATTCTTCACGAGTAGCATGGAGTTCACACGAAAATGGGGCATTGGAAGCGAGTGTAAAACATTCATCTCTTTTGTAGGTCAGTACTACATATATTACACATGACAGTATTATAATATGATAACTAATTCATGATGACTTCATAGTGTGTTTGTTTGTTAGTAAACCCTGTTTACCGTTCACAGGAATTGCATGTCAATTAGGCAATGGTTTGGGGCCCTTTCTTGCTGGTCTCGTGTCGACTCATGTGGGCTGGCGCTACTTTTTCTACATAAATGGGCTCTCTTATCTCATTGTCCTAGTGTTGATGGTTATTTTCGTGCCTGACTGCCCCCAACATGCCTGGTAAGAGTGAAATCTCCTAGGCTAATAAATTATCTTAACGTACGGCATAGAATATTCTAAACCTTTTTACAGGGCCATGAGTGAGACTGAAAAAGCATTGTTTGAGGAGAAACAGAAGGTACTGATTCGCAGCGTCTCCGAAAACAGAGCAGAGGATGCCCCGAAAAGCATTACATCTAAAATAAAAGACATCCTATCGAGAGTGTACGTGATATCGTTTTGCATTTTCGCGTTCATGGATGTGTTTCAACTTGTAACATTGATTGCAGTGACACCCTTCTTCATGCATGATATCCTGGAGGCCAGCACTGAGTTTATCAGTTATACCAACCTTTTCGGTGGTCTGGCAACGGTGGCCTGTACTCTTGTGTGCATCATGACTCTTCCCTGGCTAGATAAGCGATACCCGTGGTTTTGGGTTCGGTTATGTTTCATGACCATACCCCAGATAATCCGGACAGTGCTGTATATCGGGATAGCCTACATATCAAACAAGTGGGCGGTTGCTGTCATGGTGATAGCAAATCTAACAACATGGGGAACCATATTTAGTGGATCAATCGTCACCGTCAACTATGAGATAGACCCGAAGAAAGCCCCTATCACCCTGGCAGTCATCAATGGAGTTGGACAACTTTGTGGGTTCATTGTTCCTCTTCTAAGGGCAGCTATAACTAATGTAGAGAAGCATCTCCCGCTGTATAAGGAGCGGTGGCAGCAGTTCTACTGTTTGACAGCCATCACTTCGACCCTAGCCATGATGGCCATACTACTTGGGATGCAGCTCCGACCGAACGAGTGGAAGAAACACCACTCACTTCTGGCGGAGGAGACGGTCAAGAAGGAGGTGAAGGGATTCGTAAATCTCGCCATAGAGGCAGAACCAACACGGGGAGAATCAATTGTCATGGAGAACAAAGCTGCACTGTATTGAGGACTGTTAATGAACATGTATCACATCTATATAATATATATGCATGAATACAGAATTTGAAGTTTTTAGTTTTATTTTGAGACATCACTAGAATACAACCATGAAAGATTGGTTATAAAGGTAGCTAGATATAATAATAAGTATACCTAAATATCTTGTAGCTATGATTTTGAATTGCTTAAAAGACCGGTTTCGCTATGTTGGATTTATGCTGACGATGATAACACTTTTCACAGATTTCTCTTCAAGGTACAGTTACAGTTACTGTAATAATAATACGTAAAATTACTAGTAATTTTACAAGTAACACTGAATTGTATCTGATTATGATAGGGATCCCTAAAAAAGTTCAGTATTTACACAGAGTTTACACAGTCTTTACTCAGTCGTTACACCCAGAGCGCCCGCGCCGCTCTGGGTGTAACGACTGCGTCTTTCGCACTCGATTTGCAGCGTTTTTGGAAACTTTCTTCGCCGCAGCGCTCAATTTTGTCAATTGTGCAGCACACAATCCAATATTTTCTTGGAAAAAGCCACTGTGCGCAGCACGCGCCGCTCTGGGTGTAACGACTGAGTAAAGACTGTGTAAACTCTGTGTAAATACTGAACTTTTTTAGGGATCCCTATATGATGATGATGTTGCTCACTTTTCAGATCAGCCATTACATTGACCATGATCGGTGGGATGGTAAAGAAAGACTGTGACGATCCATCTGACGAGGGAGAGTTCTGTTGGTCAGAGGAAACCAAGGCTGCCATGATAGGAGCTTACTACTACGGCTATGTCTTTCAGTTTATTCCTGCTACCATCGGTCGAAAATACGGTAATTAAACCTGGCACTGATTGGTAGCAACAATCACAAGATTGTTTCTTTTCAGGTTTCAACATCATGCTAAGGATAAACCTGGCAATATCCGCTATCGTTCAATTTACATGTCCATGGTCTGCAGCCTTATCACCGGCCCTAGCTATTGTACTCCAGGTAATGAAGTGTCAAGTGATCTTTAGAACTCTCGACCCCCACCTTAATTTCAGACTCATTTATTCTCCTCAATAGGCTGTGAGAGGGTTTTCCGCAGGAATTATCATGCCAAACACTCTGGATTTTGCGAGAATTTGGGGAATTGGATCAGAGGGCTCGGCTGTCATTTCTTTTATGGGTAACATACAAATTACTTACAGTTTACTGAATAATTTCAAAGCGATCCGCGATAACACTTTCAACTTATTTTAGGTGCTGCTATTATTCTCGGTTTAAATATTGGTCCCACGATTGGCGGGCTACTAACTATAACATTTGGCTGGCGATACTACTTTGTGATCAATGGTTTACAGTACCTGATATTGTTTATTTTCTTCACTACTCTCATTCCCAGCGAACCTACCGAAGCAAGGTAATTGCCAATTGTTATAGAAAGCATCAATACAATAGGGTTTTATAGGCGACAGAGTTATTCGTAATGAGGAGTCAGTTTGTTAATGTTTCACTGACCCCTCAATATATATTATATTGATCTACATCATAATATCATGACGTCATTAATTTCAGGTTCATGTCAGAAAAAGAAAAGGAGTTGTTCAGAAAGAAACAGGTCATGTTGAAGGAGGTGGCGGCCAAGGAAGCTGAAAAACGAAAGTCAGAAAATAACCTCAAGGAGAGCTCCCTTAGGTTCGCCCTGACAAAAGGCTACCTATATTCCTTCTGCATTTACATGCACGCTGCCAGTTTTACAACCAACGCCTCCTGTGTCATAATGCCCTTTTACATGAATGATGTGCAGGGTGCTAGTACTAAACTTCTATCTTACCTCCAAATCGTGGTTGGTATAGTTGGTGCAGCGAGTGCGATCATTTTCAAACGGCTATTACCACTCATAGATAGAAGAGTTTCGTGGGAGGTGTGTCGGAGTGCTTTTCTTTACGGCCTACTAGTGGCAAGGTTTGCTATATTTCTCCTGTTAGTGTACACTGACCATCTGTACGTGACAGTGGTACTCCAGTGCCTTCAGTACCTTGGAACTGTGTCTACAATGCC